>NQII01002768.1:299984-310358 GCA_002778355.1 Clitarchus hookeri
CAGTATCTATCACACTCCCCATGTGAATAACCCCCCAATCCAAAAATTTCAAAGGTTTGATTCTAAAAGTGTGAAGAAACCACAAATAAACTATGAAGACATGGTTAAGGAAATTGATAAATACACATGAGCTATCTAAGATATTCCTGGTCAGGAATATAATATTCATAGTTCAGTAAGGAATCCAGTTCTGATATATATTCAGAGTCGATTGAGTATGTGACTTTTGGCAGTGTACATTGTGCATGGTCCCAACAAGATGAGCAGTGTCAGGTTTTATTGCTGTCTCTCTGCTGCACAAAAATGAGTAGCCTATTTCCAGAAAGAAAATTTCAGGTCCATATTCTGGGAAAGGCAATCGGTTTATGGTGAGAGGTTGACTGAAACTTTATGTACTCTGAAGTTACTTAGTAATAGGCCATCTGCTCGATAGCTTTAAATATGTGAGTGATGTGTTACCATGGGCAGACACAATACAAAGACTTGGAGGGAGAATCTGTTCTACATTGCATTTTATTTTAAACGCTTTGTCTTTTAATAAAATTTGATATAATCATCCCAATAGACTCCTAGTTCATTCGAAACTCAGTTCTGATAAATTTGTCTGCAAAATATCAAACAAATTTCTTGTTCGTTATGTATAGTGCATGTCACTGTTAGATTGCAGTGAGTAGCTAATCAAACAATTATATATTTATACACTTCTTCAAAATGCGACAATTTTTGTTACGTATTTATGTATGTATGTATGTATGTATTTATTCTTTCAACACAGCGTAACTTATTGACTGTTGATAATAGGTAGCCATATGTCAATAGAGTGCGCCATCTACTCTTTACTGCAATCTAAGAGTGAGACGAACTACAATAAAATAAAGCCACATGTAGAAGATAGCTCAATAATCTGTCGAGTAAATTCACAATGGTTTTTTTTTAAATTTAGCCTCTTTGAATTGTATAAATGATAAAGACTTGCCATTCTGGAGGATGAGTTCTTGTAAGGGGAAATTTGATTCTTTGCCCTATGTATGTAATAGTGATAAGAAAATAACCGAAAATCTAAAACTGTAGTGGAAGGTTTTTGATCTTTGGGAAATGGGTACTTATTCTTGTTGGAAAATTAACCAGCCACGTCCAGAATCATAGTAGCTATATACGAATGCAAGTGTTTAAACACGTATTTCTAAAGAATTTAAATATATTTATGCATTATTTTACGAATATATTTATTTAATTGTGTTGATGATTACTTCAGGTTAGCTATATGCAGATTTTAGCATAATTACCTGTATTTAACATGGCAATGTAATTAATCATTAAAATAAAATGTAAAAAATTTGACACTCGTTTATGTATAAATGTTTTTAATTCAAATTTTTATGAGCTAACATGGTAAATTTAACATTAAAAATGTAATTGTTGGTGTTACTTTAACAGTGTTTTTAAAATTGTGTATTGTGTGAAATTGCTGTATTGTTAATTAAATTAATAGTATGCCATAATAATCATATAAATAGTTGTAAAATATGTCACAAGTCATTTTAAATGTTTAGTAAATTTACTTTGTTTGATTTTCAGGGTAATATGCACTTCATGCGTAAAATCCCCGCCGGTGCAGAAGCATCGAACATACTTGTTGGAGAAGTGGATTTCCTGGATAAAACACTGTCTGCCTTCATTAGACTGAACCAAGCGAATTTCTTAGGAGATTTAACTGAAGTGCCAGTGCCAACTCGTTTTCTCTTCATTCTTCTGGGACCACGAGTGAGTAATGAGTTTCTTATTTACTTCCCGTCTTACTTAAACATTCTCTTTGTTCATTATTTTGCTTAGTTGAAACAGGAACCTAGTTTCCATACCTGGAAATAGCATCGATCTCAGTGATGTCAACTTCCATCTTTGACTTGCCAAGCAAACTTATAACTTTGATGCTCCATATTGAAGTTTTAAACCCCTACTGCAACTGTATGCTGTTTTGATTTTTGGGGATGAAATATAGTCACTAGTAACAATGTTTCTTTGCCTGTTGATAAATGTTTATACACCCAGATAATATTGTTATTTTATGGTACATTTCATTTGGCAACACTGAGCTTCGTCACTACTCCGTGGCGGACTCGAGACCACGAAGGGATGTCGGTTACTTATGTCTGTTAATTGGTTATTAAATCCATCAGTGTATAACCAAGTGTTGTTTGATATACTTCTATTTTTCTAACAAATATATGTATTATATAGTGAATGATCTACTGGTGTGATAGAGAAAATAATACAGCAGACATGCTTGAGTACAAGAATTTTATTTCATGATGGACCGTGGTATTTGAAAGCTAAACATTTCAGTGTTCAACAAGCCAATCCACAACTAAACCCAATATAAATATGGGTAGAGAACAAGATTATATGGTGAATAGCGATAAAACGAAAAGAACACCGAAATACAAATTAATACACCACCAAACACCAAAATGCAAGTTAATACACCACCTACCACCAAAATTTCAGTTAAAACACAAAATAAAATTTAATTTAGCCAAAATATATAATTTTATTGGTGAAACCATGACTAACAATTTGTACCAAAATATGTCAAAACCAAGTGATAAGAATAATTTGTTTTCAGATGATGGGAAGAAAAAAATTAATTTTAGGTTGTCACATTTTGACTGAGTGAATAACAGCAGTAAATATCATATACCGTGTGGATAAGATTAAGATGATAATTTAATGAGAATAGCAAAATTGTAAAAGTAAATACAAAAATAGTTCAACTTCTAGGTTGGAGTGTTTTTTCTCTATAAAACGATATTGAAGACATTCCTGTAAAATTGCAACAAAAAATCTGCACACTCTAGGAACCTCAACATGAGTTAGAAAAAAAGTTAAAACCCTAAAAAGAGATTTTTTTCACCTGTGGTTTTGCCCTTTATTATCTTAGTTATAATAAAATGCTTTCTCTTGTTCATGCATTTGCATAAACATTATAAAATTGTAATGCAATTATCCATATAAGAATAAATTATTGTTAACTGTTCATAAATTTTTAATAATAAAATCTTTATTGAAACAACACACTACAATTTTGGCTCTAATAATGCACAATTTTAGTAATTAAGTTTAAAGTATTTTACAATAAAACTGATAACACCAAAATCTGGTATTTTTAAAAACTAAATTCCTCTTAAAATAACACCACAAAATCTTGTCCATACATATGGGATGTTGGAGAAATCCTGTAGGTCCAGGATTGAGCATTATTACTTTACATGTATAAGAGTCACACGGCACATCAACTACGGTATGTACATACGAAGCTTTCTGTAGTGTCTCACTCTTAGATTGCAGTGGGTAACTAAACAAGCAATGTTACATTTATACACTACTATACAATGTGAAAATTTCTGTTAAGTATTTTTGTACACAGCATAACTTCTACTGTTGATAATTGGTATCCATCTGGCAACAGTCTGACTCTACCATGCACTCTTCGCTGCAATATAAGAGTGTGATGCACAGAAGGTGTAAAAGCATGTCACACCAGCCAAATTACAAGAAAATTCAATTTTATTTATTTTTTTTTGTGTTTCATTTGCGAGGAGGTTTAAATGTAAGGATACTCATATAAGAATAGAAGTAGAACATTAAAGTGTAAGGATACTCATAAATACAGAAGTATAACATTAAAATACAGAGCAGTTTGAGTGAATGCATTGTAAGCAGAGGCATGGTGTATTCAGGGCGGCATCACTCGCTACCATGAGATAGGGCGGGCAATGGCGACGCTCATGTCGGACGAGGTGTTCCACGACGTGGCGTACAAGGCCCGCAACAGGAACCACCTGCTGGCGGCGGTGGATGAGTTCCTGGACGTGGTGACGGTGCTGCCGCCGGGGGAGTGGGACCCCACCATCCGCATCGAGCCCCCGGCCGCCATTCCCTCCCAGGTGAGTCTCCCGGTAACCTCCTTAGGCTCTGCATCATACTCAACGGTTTCCAGCCTGCAGCTGGTCCAGTGTGGTAAATTGCCTCCATCTTGCCCTGTTTCTCCATCGCTCTGCGGCTCTCAGTGTTTCCTCCTCACTCCCACAGTCACTTGCTCTCCCCATCTCTTCTGTGGTTATACTTGTGGTCTTGCTCCATTCTACTTCTATTCAAGCATTCTCCTCGCAATCCTCCCATTTCCCATTCCCCATTCTCTTGACGTGCCCAGACCACCTCATCCTCGCTTCCTTACGATCTCAGACAATCCCTCTACTTATACCCTTTCTTTTCAAGTGCTGTTGCTCCGTGTTACTGTCATTATGCTTCCTGCAAATTTCATACCCATGGCTTTTATTTTACTTCCAGTCCTTTTTTCCACTCCATATATCACAGTGGGTGCAAGTAATTAGGCAGATATGTATGGCTTAACATCTCGTCGACAGCGAGGTCATTAGAGATGGAGCAAGTTGCTCAGAGAAGCAGACATGGGGAAGGAATAGGCCCAGGCCTGTAGTAAGGAACGCTCCTACCATTCACCCAGAGTGATTACGAGAAAACCATGGAAAAACGAAATTGGGATGACTGAACTGTGATTCGAACCCAGGTTCTCCTGAATATGAGTCCAAAGGTCACTGTGAATGCATATTATGTCCTGTATAGGATCTGCTTACATCACAAAGACACTTCTCTCTTCCACCATAGCTCCTTCACTCATGTATATAAGGCCTTCTTTTGCCGCCCTCTTCGTGGTATTACCTTTTCCATGTTTCTCCCTTGCCTTTCCTGAATGTTCTCTAGATATGTAAAGTTTTCTACTAGTTTCAGTTCCACTCCATCTTCTTTTATTCCCTTTGCAATCCTGTTACCTTTCCTCGGTTTCATCACCACCTCACTCTTACTGGTGTCAAACTTCATCATTCCAAGAAGCTCAACGAATGAATGAATAAAGAGATTTGGATGACTCTAAACAGCAAAGTCTTGAGAGCCGATGAGGGTGATTGAGGTAAGTATGGAGCAGCGCCGGAATGAAAGGGCGAGGGAAATGGAGAGATTCCCGAGAAAACCCACGACCAGCGGTGGCGTCTGGCGCAATTCCCACATGTGAAAATCTGGGAGTGACCCAGCCAGGGATTGAACCTATTTCGTCTTGGTGGCAGGCGAGCAGGCTAACCGCTCGGCCACCGCGGCTCCTCCAAGAAGCTTTTTGTACCATTACCGCCTCTTTTCACCTTACATCATCAGATCATCAGCAAATACCATTGCCTTCATATTCTGTCTGCTTCTCCTAACTGAAAAATAAGTTATGGTTTTGGACATCTGCCTTTACAAAACTACAGTTTGTTGTGTGTCACAGAAGACACAGAATATGACCATTTATTTATAAACTATGTAAGGTAATTATTGAGAATAGGGGCTTTTCTGACGGAAACATAGTACACCCACAAAAGTAACATAAATGGGTTCTGCACAGCTTACCTTTTTTAATATTGAGGAGGGCGTAATGGTAAAATAAGTATAACGTACTAAATAAAATAGTTAAAATATGAGGAGTTCGGCCGCTTTGTTTACGTCGGATGCCGTGTTTAATAGGCATGTAATGCTGTTGTTACAGACGTGAACTGCGTTCAGTTGCAATGCAGTGCGATTCGTGAGTTTTGTTGTCCGAATCTGACCGTGCGAAGGCTTGTGATTTAAGAATGGAGGGCGCAAGTACGAGTGCTTCTGTGTGTGTCAGTCGTCTATGTGGCGGGAGTTACTTGGACATTTTAGTAGATCATGGTGTTTTGTCGAATGAGGTAAGGTGCAAGTCATGCACGACGGTAGTTGAATTGGCGCAGGTCAGTGGAATTGTACCCGCCGCCTACCTAGGTGAGTTAATTCAAATACATCCGCTTTGTTTTACTGTTACATTAAAACCCAAAAATTTAAGATTAGAATGAAATCATAGGTTAGATTAAAACACTATAATCCTAGGTTAGATTAAAACCCTACAAACCTAGGTTATATTGAAACCCTACAATCCTAGTTTAGATTAAAAATGTAAAGTAGTGATTCACTCATCGTGGGGTTAGGTAAAGTTAAGTTAAGTGGGCACATATTACGAAATTGGATGGACAAATGTTAAATTGAGGTGTTTTTGAATTTTTAATTGGTCTATTTTTAGTGGTTTTACCCTACAATTTCCCTGATCTTCATAGCCCTCCCCAGTATCGTATTTGTGGTTGGTATTGGTAATATGTTAATGCCGCTAGTAAATTCGTGCTCTGTGTAATTAGTAGAGTGGAAATATACAACTTTCCATGATTTTTTTCTTTTATTCTCAGAAAAGCCCCTATTCTCAGTAATTACTGTGCATTGTTATAATGGAGAAGGTGAAAGTAATTTTATTACTAGCAATCATTACCTTAAAAGTGAGTAAATATTTGTAGTTTCGTTTAAATTTTATGTTAGCAGTAGCTTGTAAAAGTGAGGGAAATTTTAAATGCTGTCAGGGAGAGTCAGCGAAGTCGAAGTGAAAGCAAGGATATCAGCGGCAACTCTGTACGACACTCGCTTTCTACTAGTGTGCGAGCATCACTAACTACTGTAGCTGTTACGCAACACTGAGGTTTCAGACACATGTTAATATGGCCTTTCTCACTTGTTGGTACGTCAAGAAGCAGTACGCGGATTCAGTAGTAGTAATTGCAGTAGTGCATCCTGCGTGCAGGTAGTTTCTCTGAATACAGCTCAGGTCAGTCATCAACCTTGTCTAGTTTTCTTCATTAGGTTGGGAGACATTTCCACTGAAGTACCTGTGTTGCCAGGAGCCGCAAACAAAATATGAACGTGACCCCTTAACTACTTTACAGAGGAATATGATCTGTTACACAATAAAGTTCCTTTTTTATACTTCTCAAGGGACCAGCAAAAAATTTTGCAATTTACAGGAAAATGCAAAAAAAAATTTATTCTGTACACTGTGCTGTATGTGGGACCAAAGAAAATGGGTGAAAAATACAGGAAAATTTAAAATAAGGGGTTGTGATAAAGAAGTTGCATTGTAAATTAAAGCATGTAATGTACCAATTCTTGGGCCATTTTGGAAATAGTAAGCAGGGTTTTCGAATTTTAGCAGTTTGATGTTGATGTTCAGAAATAAGCAGAACCAACTTTAACACATTCAGACCCGCTGCACACAATTGTGCACATAACGCACTGTAAGCTTTTTTTGGTCAGAACTGTACAACTGCATGGCTAATGTCTAATGGTCTGTGTAAACTGTGCTACTGTATACATTACGAGTGCTTCATATACCATTACTGAAAAAAGCCTACAGCTCATTTGTTGTGTTAAGAAACATGCTTTGTTGGCTTAAGTACAGTATACATCAAACATTAGCTCATTTGCAACACCTGTAAATATAAAATAAAGCGGATTTGAAAGGGTTACTGAACATCTATTACATTTTTTGCTATGTTGATTCAGTAAGGTACANCATCTATTACATTTTTTGCTATGTTGATTCAGTAAAGTAAACATTGCAAATTGTTTGCCAGAGATGTAAATCTGCAGGGATATACCGTAGTTGAAGTTGAAGTGTTTGTGCCACAGGACCAGAGGAAGCGGCCTCCGGAGAAGGAAGAGCCACCGGAAGAAGAGGACGAACAGAAGCTGCGGGAGGAGTCTGGCCTCGTTCGATCGGGCCGACTGTTTGGGGGACTCATAAACGACATCAAGAGGAAAGTCCCTTGGTGAGTCAGCTTCTCCTCGTAAGTTTGATTCTGACACATTTGTGCATGTGTTCCTGTATGGATGTACATGTGTGTTGTATATGTGTGTGTGTGTGGCTGGTGTTTTGTACAGCATACATCCTCACCACTTTTGCTTCTGGTGTGGTGTTAGAAAGTTCTAAAAAAAAAGATGTTCAGTTTGTAATTCCTCTTATTCAACTTGCTCGATCTGAATTGGAATGGATACCGAGCCTCCCCCCTCCTCAGAGCCTGGGAGCTGTTGCTCTATTCACTGGGTATTTTACTGTTATCTCAATGACTCTCCTTTCAGCTCGTGGAGGTTCAAAAATGGAAGCGGGAAGAGTAGAAGTGCAGGTAGTGACTAAAGCAGTAGCGGTACTGACTGACTTAGCAGATGGCAGACGCCCGGGGAACATTGACGTGCAGTGACAGTAGACCTGATAGGCTCTGGACGGCGCTTAGGCAGGATCAGTGGTAATGGTGATACTGGCCTTGGTACTGCAAAAAGCACCCTGGTTGGTAGGTTGATGCCGTACTGGAGCTACTGGTCCTGCTCTGTGTCTGCCAGGTGGTGGATGCTGTGGCATTACTGGATCACAGGCGAACAGCTTCCTCTCACAAATGAGAATAGATTTGAATTAGAGAATTAGTTGGGCCCGCTGTCTCACAGATTGTTGAACCTGAGCAGCGGTGGTCCTCTCAGCCTTTGCCCTCCCTGCTCTATGTTGGGGCACATAGCAATGTAATTGCCCAGACTTAGGCAATACCAAACAGAATAACAAGGTGTCTTCGACTACGTAGCAGGAAAGAGCTGGCCTTACAGAGAGCCGGAGTCTCTCTGTTGCTGGTGCCCGAGGATCAGTTCACTCCCAATGGAGAGTGTCCGTCTACCTGACAGTGATGAGCCCCGCTCCCTGACTTTGTAATGACACAGTATTCTTAATTTTTTGGGACACGTGTTTAATTTTATTTTGTTTTGCTAAGCTTCGTAATATTTTTATCGGGTTTGAAATTAAAAGCAGTGGTGGTTCGTTTTACCGTGATAGTTTGTTTGTCAGGCATACGTTTACTGTTTAACGTTTATCAGGCATACGTTTACTGTTTAACGTTTATCAGGCATCCGGTTGCCGTTTGAAAGTTGGAGTTTTTGTTAAGCGTCAGCATTAGATTAGCTTTTTTCAGACTGCGTCAACAAGTTTTGTAGGACGCAGTTTCGATAACGTGTGGAGAGCGTGCGTGGTAGCCCACGCCAGACCCTTATATGGGAGAGGGGGGGTGATAGGCAGACAAGTACACGTGTGCCTGTCGCCATTGAAGTCAGTTGAATCAAGTCAGTCGTCTGAAGCAGTCGTCAACTGGTGCTCACCTAGGCCGCGTCGGGCGTGGCGCTAACCCCCACACCAGCAAACTATACCTTGCTAGATTATTTCTACGCCGGTGTGGGAGGTTGCTGCATTTGTTATTTATTCGGGCAAGTTTTTAAGAAATGAAATAATTTGTAAAAGACTGTGGCGCTGTTCTGCACTTGTCTGGTTATCTGAAACCTGTTCGTACTCTGAACTTCGTATGTGAACTGTGTCACTTGAATGGTAAATAAAAGTATGGAACAAAACAGAACCGGAACTTGACTTTATTTCATATTTAATTGGCGTCCATTTTAAAGAGTCTCGTGTCACTCCGTCTTGAGCTAGTCGAGTGGTAAGTAATAGCAGGGGTAACTTAAAGCCGGCTATAACTGTGCGCATGCCACGTTACAACTTAATGATGCCCAGAGAGGTGGTGATATCGCTGGTAGATATACGCTCAGCTGAGTTGTGTGACGCTTCCAACTTGGGGGGTGCATGTACCCCTAGGGGTGGTGCTTACCCTCACTATGCCTTCTCCTTGGAGAATCCAGAGGAGCGTCATTATCGCTGGTAACCAAGTGTCCTTTGAGTAAGTTTCCTAGTGAGGGTTTGCTCTCAGCCCCAGCGGTGCCCAGAGAAGCAATGCTATCACTGGTAACCAGATGCTCAGACTGAGGTAGAAGTCAGTTCCTAATGTGGCTAGTGAGAGCCTGAAGGACTTTGGGTCTCAGATTGTGGTTGAGCATGATAGGGCAACGAATTGTTGGATAGAGGTAAGGTGAACAGAATGGTAAAATATTGAGGTGTGGTTTAAATGGGTTTATTGTGAATAAACCACATATAATCCAGTCCGTGCCCTGGATGCTTGAAGGGCAGGGGTAATTTGACTGCCAGAATGTTAATTACTTGTGCGGAAATGGCAGAGTGAGGGTGACTCCAGATGGCAGAGTTCTTGGTGCTCGGCACAGGCATGCCAGCATGGCAGCGCGGACTGCTTATCCGTGGACTGGGAGGATGTGTGTCGAGAGAGACAGACTAGTGCGTGGAACATAGTAGACGGTCCTGCAGGCAGATGTTCTGCAGCTAGGGCAGCTCAGTGAGCAGGTAATAACTGTGTCAAAGGGCCTGTACTAGTCTTATGTATACCTTACTCGTCCCCCAAGTGAGGGTTAAAACAATGGCGGAGAGAGAGAGCTCGTTTCCCTGCTGCGTATGCGGGATGTGCATCAGTGGACTTCCTGGGCCAACACACAACACAAAGGTGAGAATGCTTACATTGTAGGAGTCTGGTGACATGGTTCAGAGTGAATGGT
>NQII01002768.1:310446-320896 GCA_002778355.1 Clitarchus hookeri
GTTGCAGCTGAGGTGTGGAGGCTTGGAAGGGATCACGGAATGTTGCTCATGGTGCATCATCCTTAGCTAATTGGGATGAGTTTAAGATGATAGAGTCACTAGAGCAGTGTATAATTGACCAAATACAGTGAAACCTTGTTATTATCTTTCTCCTTGGAATGAGATGGGGAATTTAATGTTAATTTGCTGTACAATGCAATGTTAAGTCCACTGGCAAAACGAAGACGTGCTGGATATAAATATGTGTTGTTTCCCAATGTGATAAATCAGAGAGTCAGCATAAAATTTGTTTTTTTTGACAATTTTTATAGTTATTGTAATAACTTGTCAACACTCTTTGTGCCACAACTGCTGCTAGATGAATTTATGGGGAGGGGGGTGCGGCCGGCAAGGGGAGAGATACATGCACATGCAGCATGCTGAAACATGCCGGATATTTTTGTAACAGTTTGTACACAGCCGGGTTGTCACTAATATGAACTGCCACCAGCTGGGTCGTGCCGCTGGCCCATGCTCAGGCATCTAAGGAGGTGAGCTGCTAGCTGTTGTAGTTCCTATGGTACAAACCTCATTAGTGTTTCAAACTTCAAAATTTCAGATCTGCTGAGATTTGTATCAAAGAGTTTTTACTGTTCATAATATTGTGCACTTTATTAAAAGTTGTAAAACAAAGAACATATTATAATTTCAGTATGAACACAATCAGAGTGAGTTTATATTTCAGAATAGATTCATTAGATCATTTAATATTCGAGAACTCATACTGGTGGTAGACGTATGACAACTAACTGTTCACAGGTGCACTAGATGTTTCTACAGGTTGCATCTTGACATACTGCTGAGAGCCTGGAATGTGGCCTTACGTGAACCACATTTCAGATAGTTGCAGAATCTTTACTCTCGTGCAGGTCTCTGTTTTCCTAATCAGTTTGTGAAATGAGGTACAAGCATGATGTGTCAGTTTGGAAGTGCGAGTGTTTTTCACAGCAGCACTCATGAATGGCACATGTGATGCATTCATGGCTTACATGCCTGACATTATGTGTGTGCGTGTTCAGAGGCACCAACTTCAGCATCCTAGACAGGTGAAGGGAACCAACAAATCTACAGTCATACGGCTCTGTGTCATCTGACATGTTAAATTTTCCATTTTAGTGCCATAACTTTTTTTTTCAATGAAGGAATAAATATTTCTTATTATAATATTTTTACATTTTATAAATGCCTTTAAATGTAGTTGCCAGAATTTATCCACATGCATATGTACTTGCCAACTTGTACAATTTACGTGTACAATATATGTAAAATCATGTTATTGTTTGATTGTATGACCATGTCTGGTATTTTGATGATTTTTGGACATTTTAAGTAAAAAAAACTGGACGTTTATTTCTTTATAATTTCGTGATTGACAATGGTGATGGGTTGTTCACGAACAAATATTTCTGTTTCCTTACTGTCTGACATTAGCCAATACACATTCCATTCAAACTCGGCTGAAGGTCAGTCTGGCATCCAGGCAGCGAATTTCTCCATCAGTTGTGTTTACTATATTGTTTACTCAGTGAGAGAAATGGCTTCTCCGTTGTGTATACAAAGTTATTGAAGACATGGAATCAACTTATTTATCTATTGTGCATAATAGTTTTTTGAGTTACGTACTACAGTTAATATTTTGTGTGACATGACTTCAAGAATAACGTGTTAGTTTACAACATGAGCGGAAAAACAAACAGTACTTTCAAGCTCTCAGAGATGCGGGTACGCAAAAATTCCAATACATCATTAAGTCAGATATAAGTGGTACATCTGCATTTTGTACAGTTTTTCGTTGTGACATAAACATTGGGCATGACTGTAAAAGTGACATCAAAAACTTTGTCAGAATTGCGAAGTACATAACCCATACAAAGTATGGCGAAGATAATAAACTTTTGAGTTATTTTGTAAATAGTTCAAATGTTGATAATTCTGTCATAAAAAGTGAGTGAGTGTTCATCAGTTTCCTTGTTGAACATAACCTGCAGTTGAGTGTCGCTGATATGCCAAGCCTCAGTTTCGCAAGATGTTTCCCACATCAGACGTGGCAAAGAAATACCCTTGCAGCAGAACGAAGACAATGGCTATCGTTCACGAGATGGCTACAAATGCCTTTGAAGTAGAGACAAGATTATATGGTGAATAGCGATAAAACAGAAATAATACTGAAATGCTTGTTAATACACCACCAAACACAGAAATGCAAGTTAATACACCAACTAACACAAAAATTTCAGTTAAAGCACTAAATAAAATAAAATGTAGCCAAAAAAAATTTTTTTTTTCTGTGAAACCATTACCAACAATTTATACTAAAATATGTGGAAACCAAGAATTATTTAAGTTTTCAGATGGGGGGAAGAAAAAAATTAATTTTAGGTTGTTGTCATTTTGGCTGGGTGAATAACAGCAGTAAATATCATATATTGTGTGGATAAGATTAAAATGATAATTTAATGAGAATAGAAAAATTGTAAAAGTAAATACAAAAATAGTTCAGTTTCCGGGTTGGAGTGTTTTTCTCTCTATAAAACCATATTGAAGACATTCCTGTAAAATTGCAACAAAAAATCCACACACTCTAGGAACCTCAACATGAGTTAGAAAAAAAGTTCAAACCCTAAAAAGTGATTTTTTTCACCTATGGTTTTGCCCTTTATTATCTTAGTTAAAATAAAATGCTTTCTCTTGTTCATGCATTTGCGTAAACATTATCAAATTCTAATGCAATTATTCATATAAAGATAAATTATTGTTAACTGATCATAAATTTTAATAAAATAATAACAGTACAATTTTGGCTCTAATAATGCACAATTTTAGTTATAAAGTTTCAATTTATAAGTTTTTCATAATAAAACCAATAACACCAAAATCAGATATTTTTGAAAGCGAAATTCCCCTTAAAATAACACCACAAAATCTTGTCCTTACTTAGAAGATATTGTGAACCACTTGAAAAAAAACGGCCCATATTCCTTGTCTACTGATGGAAGTAATGATACAGACTTCAATCTCTACCCTGTTGTAACTTTTTATGACACAAGCGTGAAAAGTATNCTACTGATGGAAGTAATGATACAGACTTCAATCTCTACCCTGTTGTAACTTTTTATGACACAAGCGTGAAAAGTATTGTCTGTTCATTCTTTAATTGTCTTTGGTAGGCAATTCAACTGGTCGCAACATAGCTAATCTTCTGTTGCCGAATTGGAGAGGCTGCAAGTGCCTGTTGCAAACATGGTCACTTCTTCTGCGGACAATGTTCCGGTTATGCTTGGGAACAAAATTAGCGTAGCAACTGCACTGAAAAACCGACAGGAGGGTCCGATTGTAATGGGATGCTTGTGCCACTTAGTCAATTTGGTGGCGAAAAAAGAGTCTAACATCTTGCCAATCAAAATTGATGAAATTTTAGTTGACATTTATTATTACGAAGAGAAAAGCAGCAAACTAAAAGAAACTCTGACAAAATTCCAAACCCTTCATTACAAATGTGGCAAAAAAATTTTGAGCCTATTTGCAATAGATGGTTATTATTAGGCGGAAGCCTAACTAGGTTAGTTGATCGGTGAGAACCACTGTTAACTTTCTTCAAGGAAGAAGTATGCCTAAGTAAGCAGAAACCACAGTGTTCTTCCCTACATTATATTGTATTCCAGTGCAATCTAATTCACAGGAGAATGGAAAGTCTGGGGAGAAGGACGACTCAAGTATTGAGAAACCATATCAGTTTTCTCCAAAAAATAGTAACTCATCAGGAGGTAAGTCAGACATTCATAACCACAGTGTTGCCCCTCTCCTTCGTGCATGCTAACCAAGTCATCTACAACTAACGAACTAGTTAGTCATGAAGGGAACAATTCTACTAAACAAAAGGCCTTTAATGATTCTAGGGATGGGTCGGTTCGGTTCTTTGGTTCCAATTTACACCGGTTCTTGAGGTTTGACATGGAACCAGTTTTAGGTTAACAACTACTTGNGTTCGGTTCTTTGGTTCCAATTTACACCGGTTCTTGAGGTTTGACATGGAACCAGTTTTAGGTTAACAACTACTTGGTTCTCGCACCGTATTTACTCCTGTATAGCACGCCCTTTTTTCCCAAAACAAAGGAAAAACTTTCTGGANGTTCGGTTCTTTGGTTCCAATTTACACCGGTTCTTGAGGTTTGACATGGAACCAGTTTTAGGTTAACAACTACTTTGTTCTCGCACCGTATTTACTCCTGTATAGCACGCCCTTTTTTCCCAAAACAAAGGAAAAACTTTCTGGGATGCACGNGTTCTCGCACCGTATTTACTCCTGTATAGCACGCCCTTTTTTCCCAAAACAAAGGAAAAACTTTCTGGGATGCACGCTATACAAGAAAAAAAAAAGTAGTAGTAGTCTTAAACTGTTCTCTGATGTTTAGAAGAAAGTGTAGGGAAAAAGTCTGTTATCTCATGTCTCACTCTTTTCATCACTCCTCTCCCTTTTCTCCTTTGTCACTCAGCCCTCTCCATTAACCTACTCTGCTAGCCATTAGCCATACAATACTTTCCTCCAAGCCTTCTTTGTTTTCGTGTAAGCCAAAGGATAAACAAAATTCCATGATGGTGGCGTAAAGAAGGGGGAGGAAAGTAGAAAGAGAAAGGAAGAAGCAAGGTTTTTTTTTAGAGTTTTAGGCGTGTCACATTCCAGCAAGGAAAAAGAAACTAGTGCATCACTGCATAAAAGAAGCAAAAAAAGCAAAAAAAAAAAAAAGGAAGCCAGCACCCAGTCAGTGCATAAAGGAAGCAAAAAGGAAAATGAAACTGGCCACCCACCTCAGTTGTTGATGTTCTTTTAACGACTGCAGGTTACCATTATCCTACCTACAGCACACCACAATGTTTTGGCTTTTAGCGCCATGAGTTACTTAATTAAAGTATTTTCCAAACTTTAATGCAACTAGTTTATCTGTATACATTAAATCTTATCTTCACACTTTATTATTGTTCAATTCTTACCTGCATTGGTTTAATGAAGTTGCGAGCAAAAAGGAAGTATTCAAAATAGAACCGAATACTGGAACCGATTTAAATTGTAGAATCGGTACCGGAACTGGAACCGATATTTTTTGTTACTCGACCCATCCCTAAATGATTCCAGACCCTCCAACAGCAAGAAAGTGATTCGCAGCAGTTTTTCAGTAAACAGTTCCAAGCTGTGTCTGAAAAATCAAACATCTAATTTAAACAGTGAAGAAAAGTTGTTCATGTTTCTCTCCACACCCGTGAAGGAAGGATGGAAGAGCCCCCTGAGGACACGGGGCGATGCTGACTCGTGACCTAGAAATGTGAGAGTAACCCCAGCGTACCTGTCGCACAACTTTCCAGGAATGGGCCAGCAGGTACCGGGAGACCATGTGGTGTCCAACACCTAAATTCATGTGGCCATACCTCTAACAAGTTGCATTGCGTGGTCGAAAGATGGACTAAACGTCAAATCCAGTGATTGATAACTATAGATGCTTGGGAGAAAAGACAGGATTGATAAATCATTTTACTGTCTAGGAAGATAGTAGGTAGCATAGGAATAAAAGACAGGACATGTTAATCCTTGCTAACCAGTGTACATAAATATATATTAGATAAGGATCAGGGTCTAGGCCGCGACAACAGACACGTCATATATATATATATATATACATAGTGGTGAGAACAGTGCTACGAGAACAGACAGCACGCTTTGTAAAATAGTGCATGTAATGCCAGTAACTACATCAAGCCGATAATGTGCAGGAATGAAGCCGTGTCCCACAAATATGTTAACCCGAAGTGACAATGACCCAAAGCATTACGGCGTACACCCAACCTACCCAAAGGAAGTGGANCCACAAATATGTTAACCCGAAGTGACAATGACCCAAAGCATTACGGCGTACACCCAACCTACCCAAAGGAAGTGGAACACCCACTACATATTTAATGAGGGAGCAGGTAGCAGGTGGAAGCCGGCAGACTACCAGCGATTGTAAATATCATCATAAACCAAGTGTGTATATGGAAAGTTCATTGCCAATGTTTGAATGTTATGTTTTCNCAGCGATTGTAAATATCATCATAAACCAAGTGTGTATATGGAAAGTTCATTGCCAATGTTTGAATGTTATGTTTTTTTTAATTCTTGTAGATGACCCGTTCTTTATTTTTGGTAATTAAGTATACATATGAATGCAGTGTAACTCACCTAATAGTCAGGATGTATATAGTAGCTGGTAAGAACTTAGGATCTAACTGTGTCACACGTAACTCGCCCTGCCATGCGACACGTAGAAGAGGTCAGAGAGCATGGCCTGCTTTTAAATACACCTTTCATTGCCATGGCAGGGAAGGTAAGAAACACACCCTAGGTGCGTTTGGGCTAGAAAACCAGTTTCCCTGCAGTGTTAAAACTTGCGGAACGCATGTCGTCTCTCTTTCCAGGGTAAGCTTTAATACTTATATAATCATAGCGTAGTAGCATTTTAACCAAGATCTTAACTAAAATGATTTTGCCAAGGCATACATTTGTTGTTAAAAATGCTTCTTAATTCGGCACTGACAAAAGATGAAACAGATAAATGTATTTATCATATATGAAACATCTCATATTCTCCTATATATTCTGCGGAGGCATTCTTCACTCTACATTGGTGTGAAATGAATAAACTCACAATTTAAAATTTGAAAATCGTGTACAACCTACGACAGGCAGGAACATATGCATGGTAGTCGAGTGGTTATGTATGATTACAGACTTATAGTATTTTAATGCGTATCCAAATTCCAATTTAAATGTTTTTTTGTTACAACTCTATGGAACTTCTATTACTTTCTTGATAAACACTTTATCAACAACACAAGCCACAAAAATTAGAAATTTGAGAGATATTACCATGCAATTCATGGAAAGTTCCTTCCTAGACAAAAGTGTCTACAAAGATACAAAGATGTAATATATGATACCAGTTCTATTCCTAATTTCACAGAGTTCTTTCATAATACTTATTTGGTAGTCATTAAAAATCAAGACTTTTGCTGCATTAAACGACCAGAATACGAGTGAGTTAATAATGATATCTAATCCATCAGTTATGGAGGTTAGCTTTTTAATTTCCAGTATTAAGTTTTCACCACTTTGTATCAGTCGAGAACAGTACGTCACCCTTGTACAGTTGTATCCGCCAATGCACTGCATCTAAATAATTGAAATGATGGAAAGCATGCATCATTTTTACAAGTACAAGGAGAGGTTGGATGCGAGTTGTCTAGGGGACATCAAGGCCTATCGTACCTTTGAGAGTGCTTTCAATTATAACCGAGATGCAAATAACATGCTAATCATTTAAGAATCTCGTTTTGTGCTAAAACAAGATGTGTTCCAAATGTGACTTGCATCTCTATCACAAATGTGGCTATGGATACCAGCCGAAATATATAATCTTGTTTGTATTGGCATCGTGCTCAAACAGTATCCATTGGCCTGGACAGCTTCCGCTTGTGTTATCAATTGCCACGCATGCAGTAGCTTGCCTCGCTGTAAAGAAAAACAACTTAGTCGCAAATACAATGGCCGTTCTATTTCTGAGGTGCCTATTTGATAACAAAAAAATGGTTGCGTTTATTTTCAACAAATATGGTATAGAACATACCATATTTTGTAATTGTAACATACTTGTAGCTTGTGCAACACAACTGTGCACTAAAATACAAGTTTTTAAACTGAATACATAAAAAACAGTTTTTTCCAGGGAAAATGTTTAAAATATGATGTAATGGTCTCAAATGTGGATGGGGTGGTATACATTAAAATACGGTATTACCATTGTACCGCCTTAGTTGGTATTATTGGAGGTATGGAATGACTTTATGTTCTGGGAACAGAACTTCTCTTGTAACATGTTAGTGTATGATTCTGTTGTCATACACTCAATGAAAGTAAGATAACCACTTGTGAAGAAAACCTCACATTTATATTCTTTGATAAGTGTGTATATGTAATGTATTTGTGTCTGTTTCAGGTACTGGACAGACTTCAAGGATGCCCTCGCGCTACAGTGTGTTGCGTCGTGGATCTTCCTGTATTTCGCCTGTCTGTCTCCAATCATCACGTTTGGAGGTCTCCTGGGCCAGGCGACAGGGAACAACATCGCTGCCATGGAGTCCCTTCTGTCCGGGTTTGTGTCTGGGATAGGCTACGGATTCTTCTCCGGTCAGCCTCTCACGATACTCGGCTCAACGGGACCCGTCCTCGTGTTTGAATCCATCATGTACGAGTTCTGCCAGTAAGTAAGACAGCATCACCACTGCTGTAGACTTTTGGAAAAGAATCGGACCGCAGATACAAAATACAATATCATATTTATTTCAATATAAGACCACCTCAAAGTCATACTCTGTTAACCCTCGTCTACTATGGTGTCTTGGCCTGACGTTAACACTACAGTGGGCCGGATTTGACACAAGTGAATTCCTTACCTCATTTCACTGTAAATAAAGGCATTATTTGGGTAGAATTAAATGTAATCCTTCAGAGAATAGTTTTTTATAAAAACAAAATCAAATTTAATAATAAAAATATATAATAGAGGAACACAATTTTACAGTCTACTTATTGCTTAAAAAAATCAGTCTTTTCTTTGGGCATTTTTTCAAAAACTTAGGTAGAAAAAAATTACAGGCTTACTAAAAATGACATAATGAGGATATAAGTAACAGACACATATAAGTAACAACATGATAAAAAAAAAATAGCAAAGTTTGGTTTCAATTGACACAGGCACTTTGACATAAATTTATTTGACTAGTCGAAAACTTTNAAAAAAAAATAGCAAAGTTTGGTTTCAATTGACACAGGCACTTTGACATAAATTTATTTGACTAGTCGAAAACTTTTTGTATCACATTCACATGTCGTCTTGATCATCTTCTGACTCAGGAAAACATGCAGAAAAAATCATTAATTTATGCTCCTAGCACAATGAACCACCACATTTAGCACAAGAGGAACTTCCTTTTTTGTCGTTTGAAGGGTCACAGTAGTCACATCTTTTTCTTTTGCCTGGTGTCTTCCTACTTGTCGGACCAGAATGTTTTTTCTCTAGCAATTGGCCAATTGTGTGTCGCAAACTTTTCGGAATATGCTTATTCTGGAATCTTTTCTCCATCATAGGTTTTGTGAAGGCAAAAGCCAGATTCTTCAGGAAGGCGGAGCGTACATCGTTTGGGTAGGGCTCTTTGTCAACTTTCCATTTGTATAGTACAAAAGCGTTGATTGCTGCTATATCCAACACTTAGTCCTTGGGTTGTAAAATCTGTAAACTTTGACATTTTCTGGAAATANAGCGTTGATTGCTGCTATATCCAACACTTAGTCCTTGGGTTGTAAAATCTGTAAACTTTGACATTTTCTGGAAATCCCATCAATATATGTTTCTCTGACTTCTTGTCCCATTTTTGTCTTCTTTCCTTTGCTACATGAACCATCACAGTACTGCCAAATATTCTCAAATTTCTATGTCAGGTTTTCTTCCTGTCCACATTTCAAATGGCGTTTTTCCATCCAACACCGATGCTACAATTCGATTCTGAAGATAAACAGCTGTCTTTGTCACCTCAGCCCAAAATTCTTTGCCTAAGTTAGCGTCAAACAACAGGCACCTCGCTTTATCCACGATTGTGCGATTACGGCGTTCACATAATTCATTTTACTCTGGTGTGTAAGCGTTTGTTTTTTGATTATTAATCCCTTCCTTTAGCAAGTATGTATCAAATTATTTGTTACAAAACTCACCTCCATTGTCACTTCTCAATGTTTTGATTCTTTTGTTGGTTTCATTTTCCACTTTTGCTCGAAATTCCTTAAAACAAGTCAAGGCTTCGCTTTTGTATTTTAGAAAATATACAAATATCATGCAACTATAATCATCGACAAACAGCATAAAGTATTTAGAACCACCAATGGATTCTTTCTCCATAGGTCCACAAATGTCTGTGTGAACTACACAGAGTGTCTCATTACTTCTTGAACCAACATGAGCAAAAGGCAGTCGACTTTGCTTACCTTCACAGCAAACTGCGCAAGATGACTTACTTATGTCAGTTTTTTCATCAAGGTCAATATCGTCTGGCAGTTTTCATTTTATTCAAATAGTTGGTGTTTATGTGACCTAATCTGCGATGCTATGTGTTTGCAGACACCATGGATGCAGCAAGTACACTTTTTGGCATTCCCAACTTGTAAACTCCATTTATTAAAGAAGACGTGGCCACTAATACACCATTTGCATTGTAAACATCGCAACCTTTCCCGGTAAACTGCACTTTATTCTCGTTGCTTATTAACTGGCACACGGACAACAGATTAGTCGTTAAGTCTGGTACACAGAATGCGCCTTTCACTGGCCCC
>NQII01002769.1:0-95641 GCA_002778355.1 Clitarchus hookeri
GCAGTCTTTAATTCTTAATTATTTGTATAAAACAAAATATACCTAAATTCAAATGTCTTTGTGGGGAAATTAAAGACATGGGATTTTATCAAATCTTTTAATAGATTTTATAATATCATATTGGGAATTGATATTTTTGTACTTCAGAAAAAGGTGAAAAAATATTTTTGTAACTATGTATTCTTTAATTGTTCAAACCAAAACTAAGGTTTATGATACCCTTTGATGACACTCTAATGGGGGATCTCTATTCCTTGAAAATCGAACATCTTCTATTTGCATGTGTCAGCAGAAACCGTCACATGTAGATAGAAAAACTACGCCACTCTGCTTCGTCAGTGCGGTCAATTTAAAGGGGGAGTCGATTTTGGAATTTCAAATACACCTTGAAAATTGTTTGGGGTTGCTACAGTGGTAGAGTGAACCTAGTTTGGGTGCATCATACTAATTAGTAAAATGACTTCTACAAGAGCCGTTTGTACTGCCTGGATTCAAACTTTGGGAAAATAATCCCCGCAGAAAGCGCTTATCGATGCGGGTGTAACCTACAAGCTGGAGGACGGAATCGAAGTTTTGCGCCACTTAATGCGTGAGTTGGTGAGAAAAGGAGGAGTTGCTGGTCAATATGAGGGCGAGTCCGCTTCAATCAGCATTTTTAAAAATCTTAAATATCTGCTTATAGTCATAGTGATGGTTTCGAGGTAGTGTGTAATTTGAATTTGGGCGCTGTAGTAAAATTACTCCTTCAAATGGCCAAAGTAATTTCACTTAACATCTGTGAAATAGCAATTTTATATGCTGCCATAATGTTTGAAGTGTCCGAATCGTTGCAGTGTGTGGTAGGGCAAGCTATCAATGAGCTTATATCCTTTAGCGAATTTTATCAGACTATTTTGCGGCAAACAGGTACTCCAGTAGCCATTGTACACCAGCGCATGAAAATTTTAGAAAGATTTTAGGATCCTGGAGAATTAATGCAATATTTTGTAAATTAAATGATTATACTGGTAGAAGTTTTGGGTTTACCATGTGCAGAGCACATTTGGGTAGAAATTATGTTTTTTAGCTTGTTGCATGAAAACAGTAAATTTTTTACATTTGTCACAAAGCCAAAAACGTTGCACGAGTTGTTGGCGTTGGTAATTCAGGTAGAATTAACCTTTGACGATCGTAAACTAAATATGTATGAGGACGAAACACTAAAGGGTAGTGTAAAATTCGTTTTCCGTTAAACTACGCAACGAGAAACTGTTTTTATAAAACCCAAAACGAAGAAGGAAATTCCGTACAGGTTAAACCGAAACAGAACTGTCAAATTTGTTTTCGGGTAAATCACACAATGCAAAACTGTTTTTATAAAAAAAGGCCGAAAGTGACGGGAAATTAGTACCGCCAAGAAACGGGGTCCAGTCAGACGTAAAATAAAAGTCCAATGGTCAAAAACCGGTCAAAATGGTAACTTGTTACATTTGCGGAAATTCTGGTCACCTTCAATTCAAATATCGATTACGAGGAAAACCTGCGGGATAAGGTTCAGTTTCAAACACCAATTTGTTTAATAGGAATGGCTTGTTGTATGTTCCATTTCTAATTGCAAATTTAACCATGTCCGCATTGATAGATTCGGGTGCTTCTGAGTCTCTCATAAAACATGAAACTCCTAACAAATCTATGCGTGAAGCGCCGGTTGGTACCTTACAAATAAAAAGAAAAGGGGGAGTCTGTCGTATTTCCCTTAGCAGACGGAGTATTGATTAAATCAAATGTTGTAGCAGTGATAGCAATTGAAATTGAACAATTTTCATGGAAAATGCTGTTTCGTGTTTCAAAACACTTATCACGTGACGTGGTATTCGGTATCGGNAAATTGAACAATTTTCATGGAAAATGCTGTTTCGTGTTTCAAAACACTTATCACGTGACGTGGTATTCGGTATCGGTTTATTGGTGAGCACCCACGCATATATTGACGTAGCAAGAAAAGTGTTGGAATTTAGTTTTTCCCCTGAGACCGTTATTGCTTTGCAAATTAAGCTTTCCCGATGTCGAAATNAAGAAAAGTGTTGGAATTTAGTTTTTCCCCTGAGACCGTTATTGCTTTGCAAATTAAGCTTTCCCGATGTCGAAATATTCAATTGTTAAAACATTCTGAAGTGATAGTACAGGCATTAGACCAGTTAAAAACAGAATATAGTGATGTGCTTACGTCAAAGGTAGGGCATTGTAAAGAGATTCCTGTTGTTTTGGAGTTAAAAGATAGCGTTTGTCTGCGCCCAAAATGCAAATATTTAAGCAGTTATTCAATGATTTAAAGGAACAGGGAATCGTGAAGGAATCCGATAGTTTGTATGCGAGTCCGTCTTTTTGTTACCGACAAAAACACCAGGTCAATATTGGTTAATATGTGATTATCGAAAGGTTAATAAAAAATTGTATGTTGATTCGTATCCGGTACCAGTTATGGAAACTGTTTTCCAACACTTGCAAAGAGCTAAATATTTCACCATATTGGATCTGAATTCTCCTTTTTTACAGTGTGAGTTATATCCGGAAAGTAGATCTTCGTTAGCGTTTTCTACCCCTTGGGGGTTGTACCAGTAGACGCGTCTGCCCATGGGGGTAAATTCAGGGCCTCAATATATGCCCTGAGTGTTGAATAACGTGTTAGGATGGTACTTGTTTGAGTTCGTATTTACGTACATTGATGAGGTGTGCGTGTACAGTAACAAGTTAAAGCAAAACATTAAACATTTGCGGACAGTGTTAGACTCTTTAAGAAAGGCTGGTCTGACGGTGAACCCATAAAAATTAGTTGGACACAACGTGTGCGATATCTAGGGTTTATTATTTCGGAGGGTAATTTACGCACTGATCCTGAGAAAATAAAGCCTCTTGTAAATATTTCACAACCAAAACATTTGAGAGGAGTTAAAAGACTTTTAGGAATGTTTGCTTTTTATAGAAAATTCATTACAACATTTGTGACCTTATAGAATCATTAAACCAGTTGGAAAAAAACGTACCTTTTGTGTGGAACGCGGAAAAAGGAAACGCTTTTCAAATGCTCTTGTCTTGCATCGGCAAATTTTTCTGAAGATTTTCTTTTTGCACTGTGATGCAAGTTCCGTGGCCGTGGGGGTTTGTATAAAATGGTTGTTTTTTTTCCCTGCACGGGGAGACAGGCCAGGGACTTTATTAGAGAAGGAACGATTGTTCCTCCGTTTAAAAAAAAGGGGAGGGGGTTGCTCTGCAGCATTATTAAAATATATGTAATCTTCATTTCTTAATTATTGGGTAAATCAAAATATATATTAATTGAAATATCTTTGTGGGAAAATTAAAGTCACGGGATTTTATTAAAATTCTTAAATATATATTGTATCCCCATATTGGGAATTTATATTTTAGTATTTTAGAAAAAAGGGAAAATATGTTTTTGTAACGATGTCTTCTTTTACTGTGCAAACCCAAACTACGCATTATGATAACCTTTGATGACACGGAAACGGGAGGTCTCTATTCGTTGACAATCGAATATCTTCCTGAAGAAACAGAGACGGAGTCCTATTTGCATGTGTCAGCAGAAACCGTCACAACTATTAACAACTCAGCAAAGATAATGTCTACTTCTGTTTAGGACAGCCATCGTAGGCATACCGTATCCATGTTTAGAAGGCACAGAGTGTGCTTGCGAGACAAAGCTGTTTATTTCCGCTATAAAAAGTTATCATTTAAAATAATTACTGTGGCGTTTATTTTCAAAATACATTAAGTTTTTCTGAATATCCTGTTGTCCACCATCCATCTTTCTTAACAAAAGTCTTTCATACTGAGCAACTTTTCAGTATGCAAGTTTGTTAAATTACGCACCTCGTGTTACAAAACTTTCAAGAGTTTCAAACTTCTCCCATTTTCATTACCATCCAGGAATATGGATTTTTCGGGATACAAATTCCGGTGGGTTTACTGTTGATTTATGAGTTACAAGCTTTTACCCACGGCTTCGCTCGCGTGGTTATAGTAACAAACTTAAAGGGAGAAATAACGTTATTTGTAAGTAGACAGACACTGACCATAAACAAAGAACAGAGCACTATTTTAGGACGCTACTGTACACGGTGTTGTAAGTCTTTCCATCTGGCGCTAATATGTGGAGATTTTGGGCATTGGGCACACGCCAACATGAGACATAGAGCTGGCCATGAGAGAAGCACGGTTTTTCAAAGTGCAACCCACTACGTGCAATGTTGCAAGGCGTTGGCTATGTATGGATGTGCTACTGGGTTGAAATAATGGTATTCATACAGAATGTCTGGCCATATGGCCACAGGAACAAGGGACTGTGTGTTTTCCCCATTATCAGGCCACCTCACCAGGCCTCCGGGGTGGAGTCGGTGGGTATGGGTGAAGTGGGCATTCTTCTCTGACCAGGCATGAGGAGGTACCTTTTGTAGTTGCTGGAATATTTGTTCAAGTGCAGTGATGTCAGGTTTCTGCAGTTGGCCATCTTGAACATGTTGTAGGGTTCATAATGTTTCAGAGTACTTATTGGCGGTGTGGTTACACACATCCTTTCCAGGTCTTGATAACCTCTCACAGGGTTCCTAGCTATGGTGCTTGAAACGAAGGGCATCGGCAAACTCTTCTTCGCCAGCAAACTTGGATTTTCTTGGCTTTAAAACTGACAATGGCTTGTTGTTGCATCAGGCAGTCTTGACCCAGTATGTGCTTCCCTTAGTTTTTCTGCCATTTAACAGGTCACTTTCATCTGTTTTCCCCCGATACAGCATTTAAGGTTGGTTTCCCTTTGTGTTCTAATATTGGTCCCTTCTTGAGCAAGGTGGGCTCTATTTGGCAATCATTGTATAGGTGTTGCTGAATCGGTGGCCTATTTGGTCTGTAGGAAACTGGTAAGTTTATCAAAGCGAGGGTTTATCCAGAGCCAAGTTTTACTGGTATTTGAGGGATTGTCGTACTACCCAAGAAGAATCAATGCTGTAAAACAAGTAGGACAAGACTCTATCCAAGAGGGAGAAAGAATCTGGAGGGTTGTAGAGTGGTATAGTAAATGAAAGTGGATAACTACGATTTAATTCTTCATTTTATTACCAACCTAAGGTGGTTGAGACTGCTAATAGCTATCGATTCTACATGTACATATACAATATAAAATGAGTTTTCACTCAGAATGGTGATGTTAGGGTGCGACATTACAAGTACATACAAAATAGTTATTCATGAGAAGGTGTACATGTGGAGATTTTTATAATTATTAACAGAACTAAATATTAAATTATGTTTGAAAAAGGTTATTTTCTGTTGTAATATTCTGCCATATATTGGCCGTCCTTGGTCGAGCTGTATTATGGCGCTGTTCAAGCTATGTAGATTATGTGCTGAATTGTGTATTGGCAAAGGTGCCATGTTTGATTCTCCTCCTATATACACTATTTACATTTGTTTGTACTAGGTCATGTGTGCATTACAAATTTGTGTAATCTTCAAAGTACTTAAGAGATTACTTCCTTTTCTTTACTTTGAAAATTGGACGATGTAAACTGGAAATGTAGCATCAAACAGAAAGAATAGGCAGTGTGTTTGTGGGAATTTTACTAGTGTCGTAATTCCGAGCCTGTAGTTGATAATTCTCGATGTAACAGTGTCATCGAAAACCAGCAGTAAAGTTATATTGTCAAAATATAAAAGCTTGAAATTAGAGGGCGAATGATTGCCCTTAATTATATTTGCAACATAATTACATAGTATTAATAATAATACATTGCACATTTTGTATTTGATAAACAATTTGTATTAGATTAACGTTTAAATGTAAATGGATACTTTCATATTGAGTTGTTTCCTGGTTTTCAGCCTGATGAAGATATATTTAGGTTTCGGTAGCATAGCTGGACTTTATTAATGCAAGCCAGAGTAACCCTGAGACTCCATGTCCTGAATAATGCCATTTGTTTGAAAAATTCCTACATTTTTCAGATTCTTGACATATTCGTCTGCGTTCAGTTGAATATGAGGTAATATCTATTCGACCGACTCTGGTATTCAGTGTCCTAGCTTCTGATTTATCACCAATACTGGCACTGGCAATCATCTTGTGGCTAGGATGTACTTGTAGTGTTTTGTGAAGTCCAGCTGTTGTACAAGCAGGTCGAACCTGCCTCCCGCATTAATAGTAATTTATAGTCGTCTTCAGTTGTAAAATTTGGAATGTTCTGGCGAATGATACTTGGAAGTGGAGCCAATTGGTCATATGTTCACGCTCTTTCATTCTAGTTGGACGTCGGCCAAACTGAGTACTGCAGTGGCCATTTAGGATGTTCTGATATTGAACTTGATTTTCAAATAATACTGAACAAGAAAATTAGAAGAAAAAAAATTTAAAAAATCTGAAACATGAAAAAAAAAAAAAAAAGTATGTGAAAGTTTTTAACAAAGAAGTGAAACTTGACTGGCCTTGCATCCATAGTTGTTTTAAAGGTAAAGCGTATGCCAAATCTAAAATATTTCATACCTATATATCCGATTTGAAAAGGTTTTTTATTTCATATGTNAAGGTAAAGCGTATGCCAAATCTAAAATATTTCATACCTATATATCCGATTTGAAAAGGTTTTTTATTTCATATGTATAAAAATATATGTGGTTCAGAAATTGTGCCAACTATGATTAGGACTATTAAATTATTTAATAGGTGATTTTCTTACAAAATTTAATATTACTAGAATTCAATTATTTTGTCCTTTCTGTAGAACACATATATGTAAAACATGTGCATGCTANAAAATTTAATATTACTAGAATTCAATTATTTTGTCCTTTCTGTAGAACACATATATGTAAAACATGTGCATGCTATACATATTTATGATTATAATTATTACACAAAAAACATTCGAGTAAAATTTTTTTTTACTTATTCATAGTTAAATTTAACAAAGACTACTGCATAACACTGTCAAAGTCTCTCCGTGTCTCTGTTAATAGAGCCATGTAAATTTTTTGTTAGATTGATATTTTTATATATAAACACGAATTTGGTCTATTTTAGATGTGATAATTTTAATATTCAACAAAAACTTACACTGTGTAAGAATGTGCTCTTCAGCTTTCGTTAAATTAATTATGGTGAATTTATGTAACCAATCCAGCAAGTTAGTGACCACTTATCTTAAATCATATGTTACAAACATAGTATGGCACCTGAACCATAGTCAACCATCATTAGGAGCCATTTGTGTTAAGCCCTTGANTCATATGTTACAAACATAGTATGGCACCTGAACCATAGTCAACCATCATTAGGAGCCATTTGTGTTAAGCCCTTGAAACATGTAATGTACCAGAACAGCTCTAGACCCAAAAATATTATACACTGTAGTAGGCACAAGCACTTCAATAAACATAGTTGGCTACCATTTCGCAACTGTTGGAGATATAGTCACTAAATTTAGAATGGTGCTGTCACTGCCAGCCCAGAAAAAGCTTGTGTATTGCATTATGCCCTAAGCCCTGGTATAAGTGCAGGTGGCCACAATTTCATAACAATTGTAGTAAATGGTAAGAGATTAAAATCTCAATTAATACCCCGACCTCGAGCAAGATAATATACCATGCTACAAAGTTTGGTTTTAATAAGATAGTCTACGCTCTTGTCAAATAATCTGTGATAAAACCACCAAATTCCNCCATGTTACAAAGTTTGGTTTTAATAAGATAGTCTACGCTCTTGTCAAATAATCTGTGATAAAACCACCAAATTCAAATTGTAGCTAATACTCTCTACCCCGTACATGCCGATAAAATGCACTATGCTCTAATCCCTATAGCCCTATTATCTCTTTAAGCACAGTTGGTCATCATGTCACAACCATTAGAGAAAACTTAAAAATAAGATCGTACGCAATACTCCCAACGATATGAAACACTAGACACTAAACCTTTTAATAGGCATAGTTAAAAGCAATGAGGCGTTGATCATTCCTCAATCTATTCATTCTCAAACAGTCATCAGTCCTAAGATATTAAACATTCCTCAGTCTTTTCCTTTCTAATACACACGCCACACCTCAAACATATATAAATAGAACGGTTTGGCTGAATCGGGTACACGATGATGGGGAAGTAGGTGCCAGGCGCCGGCCAGCCGCCAAGTTGTGGCATCATCCGACCACCATATTGGGTCTGGGTGATCGTAAGATTGACCTTCAGCCCGCGTTCTTGACCCCATGTCCATGACCTTGAAGGAGCTTGAACCCAAAACAATCGCAAAATGCCCCAAAATAAAAAAAAAATTAAAACCTTATTAAAAAATATAAAACAAATTTAAAAATAAAATTTTTAGAAAAATTGTGGGAAAATACATTTAAAAACTTACATGAGGATGTCCGAGTTCAATTATGAGTGGAATTACTAAGATCCTGACATAGAGACCTGCTCTACACCACTATTTTTTCATTGGTTTATACATCACACCACCCCTCCAAACCATAGCTCGACTGATTAGTCAGGTCCTCTATATGCACTACATCCCCAACACAAATTTGTATTGGCTTTCCTCGAATATCTCATTGGTTTCACAATACACTACCTCCCCACATCCCTGCAAATTTTTACTAATTAATCTGGCAGTATTACAACTAATTTTTCTATATTTTCTATCCAATATTTGCATCAATATCACATTCTTCCCAACAATATTCAAATATTTCCATCAATCTTTCCATCAATCTCAGAATCTTTCCATAAATATTCCAATCTTTCCTCCAGTATTTCGATCAATCTCGCAATATTTCCATCAATCATCCGATATTTCCGTCAGTCTTCCAATCTTTCCATCAAACTTTCGATCAATGTTTCAATCTTTCAATTAGCATTCCAAATTTTCCATTAATATTTCGATCAGTGCCGCAATTTTTCCATCAATCTCGCTATAATTCTATTAATATTCGCATTTTTCCATTAACATTTCCATAAATCTCGCAATCTTTCCATCAGTATTCCAATATTTCATCCAATATTTCAATCAATCTCGCAATATTTACACAAATCTTCCAATCGTTCCATTAGTTGACAAATCACAACATTTCCAACAATCTTGCAACCAATCTCGAAATCATTCCATAAAACTTTTAAACATTTGTACAATTTTTCTATCAATCTCGCAATATTTCCATAGATCTTCTGAACTTTCGATTAATCTCGCATTTATTCCATCAATCTTACAATCTTTCTATCAATCTCACAGTCTTTAAATCAGTCCTCCGATCAATCTCGCCAAAATTTTCATCAGTCTTCCAACATTCACATTAATCTTTCGATCTATCTTAGAATCTTTCCAAAAATTTTCCAAATGTATATCAATATTTCGATCAATATTGCAATCTTTTCAACAATTTTCCAATCTTTCCATCACTCTTTTAATCAATTTCTCAAACTTTCCATCAATCCTTCAATCTTTCGATCAAACTCGCAATATTTCCACCAATCTTCCAATATTTCGTCCAATATTTAGGTCAATCTCACAAACTATACATTTATCTTTCGATCAAACTTTCGGTCAACCATCAACTCATAATCAATCCATCATTTTGTCGTCTGTCGCCCGTGAATACATATAAAAAACATTCATTCTCCAACTTGCTACATACATTTTTACTTGACGACTGCATTAATGTTGTATGCAGTTCACTATCCATGCATTTTTATAACTAAATAATTCATGAATACACTGTTTGTATATGTGTACTTTAGGAAACCAGTGCTCATACAACCATTTTATAGTTATGAGGGGATGAAATAATACGACACACAAAAAAAAGAAAAAGATGAGTATTTTATAAAATAATAATTATTATTTCGAACATTAAAATATCATTAGAAATCAGTTCACAACATCATGCGATATAATATGCTGCCTTCGGTTCAATAATGATTGAAGATACCTTATTAATGTGCAAGAAATCTGCCCCTTTCTGCAAAGTAAAAAAATATCTGAGTCTATCAACCTACTCATTAGGGTCTTCAGGAAATATGTAGCAAGTGTTCTCAGCGTCTTCTAGCTTCTTCATACCACTTGTTGCAGCAAATTTGGTGGGCGGGTGTGTTCCAGAGCATCGCGGAAATCGCCATCATCTACACCATCAACAATATATTTATGTTAATTTTCATTAATGTTGTATTTATGATAATTTTCATGTCATATTTTGTATTTTATAATAAACTTACTTTTTTTTGTAGTAGGTGTTGCATGGCCATCGTGAAAATTTTGAGCTGATGACAGTTTATTTGAAGTTAATCGACTNTTTTTTTTGTAGTAGGTGTTGCATGGCCATCGTGAAAATTTTGAGCTGATGACAGTTTATTTGAAGTTAATCGACTTCGCTCGAACGTCTTGCAAGTGTATATTTCCCACGAACCGACGCTACTGCACGACGCAGGTCACTCATTCCGTCTTTAGCATTAACTGTCTCGTCATAATCGCCCATGGAATCAGTACCAATCGATGCAGCAAGACATTTTGGCGGCAATACTTGCTGGCTCTCAAAAGACGAATCCTTGCGGATCTTGATGTGGTTCTGCAATAAAACCTTGCATAAACTGCATGTNCTTGCTGGCTCTCAAAAGACGAATCCTTGCGGATCTTGATGTGGTTCTGCAATAAAACCTTGCATAAACTGCATGTGTCCATTGTCGTAATGTTTCCCTATGCGAAAAGGACTCGTTGCACAGGTGGTTCTCTCATGTCACCGATCATTTTGATTTAAAGTGAAAACTCGATCGCTGAATCGACACTGACGACAATCCTGCAGCGATGATGCAGGTCACTGCTCCATTTTCGTTGAGGTCAAGATTCGCAAGTATTCGTTTTTTGAGAGCCAGCAAGTGATGCTGCCAAAACTTCTTGCTGCTTCGATTGGTACGGATTCCATTGGGATTATGTTGAAACAGTTAATGCTAAGGACTAAAGGAGTGACCTGTGTCGTGCAGTAGCGTCAGTTTGCGCGAAATATACACTTGCAAGACGTTCGGGTGAAGTTGATGAACTTAAAAATAAACTACTATTAGCGCAAACTACTATGATGGCAATGCAACTCCTGCTACTGAGAAAAGTAAATTTAATATAGAATACAAAATAAGAGGTGAAGATGATCATGAAGACAGCATTAATGAAAATAAACACAAATATATTGTTAATGGCGAAGATGACGGCGATTTCCGCGATGCTCTGACACACCCGTCTACCACATTTGCTACAACGAGTGGCATGAATAAGGCAGAAGAAGCTGAGAATACTGGCTACATATTTCCCGAAGACCCGAATGAACTATTTGATAGACTAAGACATTTGATCACTTTGCAACAAGGGGGATATTTCTCTCACATTAAAAATATATATTCAATTATTAGTGAACCGAAGGTCACATATTATATCGCATGGTGTGTGATGAACTGCTTTCTTCTAAGATTTTATTGTACAAAATAATATAAATTTTTTATATAAAATACTTGTATATATTTATTTTGTGTGTCGTCTCATTTATTCCCCTCATAATTTTAAAGTGGTTGTATGAGCACTGGTTTCCTAAAGTACAGATCGACTATCAAAATATTAACAAAGATTTTATTTATAAAAATGCATGGATAGCGGACTGCATACAAAAAAATTAATGACGTCAAGTACAAATGTATGTATATAGACAGTTGGTGGATGAATGATTTTTTTATGTATGGATGGGGAAATACAACAAAACGATGGATTGATCATGATTTGATGGTTGATCGAGAGTCTGATCGAAATATCGATTTAAAGTTTGCGAGAATGATAGAAAGATTGGACGAAAGATTGAAAAGTTGATGGAAAGATTGCGATATTGTTGGGAAGACTGCAAGATTGATGGAATCATTAGAAGATTGATGGAAAGATTGTGAAATTGAACGAAAAATTGGAAGATTGATGGAAATATTGTGAGAATGATAGAAAAATTGGACGAGAGGTTGGAAGTTTAATGGAAAGATTGTGAGCTTGATGGGAATATTGTGAGATTGATCGAAAAATTGAAAGATTGATTGAAAGGCAGGCCTCCCGCGGTGCAAGCTGTTGGTGCGCCGCTAATCTGAGGTGCGGGGTGTCTGGGTTCGAATCCTACATAAGACATGGGTGTTACTTTAAATTAGGTCATAAGCTAGTTTGTAAGTACTACCCTGATAAACCTTCAGGCATAACACCGGGTGATGTTACTATGCCCTTCCTAAAACCAATTGATGGAAAGACTCCGTGATTAAAAGAAAGATGAGAAAATTTATAGGAAGTTGGGGGATAGATAGAAAAATTGAATAAAATATTGGAAGACTGATGGACAAATTGCGAGATTGATATAAAAATTGGATGGAAGATTGAAAGATTGATGGAAAGATTGCGAGATTGATGAAAATATTTTTGAAGCGATTGCGAGATTGATGGAAATATTGCGATGTTGATCGAAATATTGGATACAAGGTTGGAATATTGATGCAATGGTTGTCAGATTGGTGGAAAGATTAACGAAAAATATATAATATAGATGGAAATTTTGCGAGATTGATCGAGAAATTGATGGAAAGTTTGCGTGATTGATCGAAAGTTTGATGGAAAGATTGAAGGATTAATTGAAATATTGCGAGATTGATCGAATTATTTATAGGAAAGATTGTGAGAGTGGTGGAAATATTGTAAGATTGGTCGAAGGATTAGTGGAAAGATTGGAAGATTTTTTTTGGAATTTTGCGAGATTTATGGAAAGATTGCTGGGAAAATTACGAGATTTATGGAAAGAGTGATGGAAAGTTTGCGAGATTGATCAAGAGGTTGATGGAAATATTGCGATATTAATCGAATTATTTGTTAAAATATTTCTCAGAATCAGTGGGCTAAACCAGGTTTTTTAGGGGATGGATGTCTGCATTAAATAAGAGAGTTGATTATTGTTTCACTAATTTTTACAATAACTACAAACAAAATTTTTCGCGAATCAATACCTAACAACAAATTTTCATCACCTGCCATTTACAATTAATGAATCGAATTAATGCAACCTACAATTACCTCAAATAATTTAATGTTATTAAATCATTAAAATCAGTGCCAATAAACAGTGGAACAAAATTGGGTTTCCTGGCACAGATTCTGGCAGCAATTACTTTCATTGCGATGTCTAACTTCCTCAAGATATCCAGAATGCTATCTCCATCGCCTTCATTGCACGCAGTAGCTGCCTGTACTGTTTACTGGAACATCGGCTCCAACTTCGCTGATCCCGCCTCAAATGCTCGGTCCAAGGCATCCTACATGCAGTGTAGTGAAGCCAGGTGTACAGCTCGGCGCACATCCGCATCGGCAATAGCATCCACGAAAAAGTCGACTGCGATTACGCCGCGTCCCTTCTTGGGGCACCCCAAGATGCTAATTAATTGTATTAAGTATTATTACCTCACGCCATTACTATTACAATCTAATTGGAAAGTCCCCACCTTGTTCATGCTGCCAGAGGCTGATTCTAGGAGGCGGTTAACGACGGCTGGATACACCCTAATAACAGAATTAGATGTAGCAACAAGTTCATTGATAGCGAAGGTCTTCCAAAATATTATATCTCTTGAATCTAGTTGACTCAAAAAGTTGACACCTGATACAGTGCTGTTGTGTGGATGTCTGTTGACATCCTCAAGACCTGTTGTTCGGAACATTGGATCATTCGATTGTGACATTATGAAAGATGATCAACATTTCGTGAAGCAAGTTACTACAGCTGAAGAGAGTTTTGTACTTTCAAGTTTCATGTACAGATTTGCTTTACAAGGAATGACTGCACACAATGGGTCTGGCATACTCGAAGTATGCTTTTACAGACATCCACACAACAGCACTGTATCAGGTGTCAACTTTTTGAGTCAACTAGATTCAAGAGATATAATATGTTGGAAGACCTTCGCTATCAATGAACTTGTTGCTACATCTAATTCTGTTATTAGTATTGCATCGAACCCTGTATTGTATTCTCGCCGCAAGTTGTTAAGTGGCCCAACAACAAAAGAAGCGGACCCCGGTGTGACGATGGCGTATATCGGGCGCGTTGTTGAATATTTTCGGCCCCATTGTTGAATATTTTCGATATGCTGGCTCGTGCCAATGAAGAGAATATACATCAGTTGTGGGATATGCAGTCAATTGTATATGGGCTGTAAAATCTTAGCAATGGTGTCATCACCTGTTGGACTGAGACATGTACGGGCAAACATCACGTAACCATCATGAAGCATGGAACAGTTACTTGGAATACAATGTGTTCTCTGCTAATGTGTGATGCATACTTGGCTACAGTAAAGTGAGCACACTGTCATGGGCATATAAGAAGCAACGAACATTACATCTCACCAGCAGTCAGCTGTGGCGCAGCCTTCAGTAGACAACCACCGTCACCACGAACAAAACATTGGACAAACACGAGTGGTTCAGGTTTGGCTAGAAAATTCGAACATTTATGATCGGTACTTTGTCGGTTATAGACGAGTGGTATTTAAACCATTGTTTGAACACGATCAAGTACAGGTATGTGATGGTGAAAATCATATGTGGGGATATCTTGATGTGTATGATAATTTCCACAGCCAGATTCTACCATGCTTCAAGTATGATTTGTAATATCCGATCAAACAGTTACCTGCAAGTGGAAAAATTCTCGCAGTGCTGGCAGAGTTTGAAGATATTACCGAACAGCTTCACAGGAATAAGAAAGTGAACTTTGCCCACGCGACATAGACAATGCTGCAATCTGCCAGTGGACAGAATACATACATACCAATACACTGGAAAACTGAGGAAGCATATGGATCCTACCCTGTGCGGCCGAGGTCTGCTGTGAACATAAATAAATAGATTAATTAACGTATGTGTGTGGGTAGTATATCATAGACGTTGAAGCCTCGAGTATGAACACAGACAGCACGACTGTCCAGGGAGAACAAACATGTCGCAGAGAGTGCCTGTGTATGGATGCTATCTGTGCCCTTGTTGCACATGTTCTGGGACTATTGACTGAGGTTATTGCATAGCAGTTTCATCGCATACCTACGACACACACATTGGTGAACCATGTAAGACCCTCGTATCCAGCTCGTTGGCATCAGTAGTAGTCTGACAAAATATGACAACATTCAACCGCGAACATATATACTATACCAACATGATCTGGGTCACAGTTCCATCAGATATATGTACCAGGGCGGCGACATGCAGCGGACATACGTCGAGGAATGCTATAGTATAATGCACTGTCTGTATGCATATGAGCCTGCATCGTACGAGCCCTGTCAACAACTGATCGGGTGTACGATGTACAGCACATGTGCAATGTTTTACATGCAAGAGGATACTGCCCTGCACAGAGGATGAAGTCCTTGCCACAGCATGTCTGTGTGATGCAGTGGCATTCCACATGCCAGGTTATGTGCCAGTTGCAGTGGACCCAGCCCCGGCCCACGTTGTGGTCTCACAGACAGCAGCACCAAAATCAGCCCCTGTCCACGAAGTCGACAACGAACCTACACAGTTGCTGGCCGTCGTCTACATGCCCATGCCATCATCAAAATCAAGATGTAAGAGGGCCGCAAAGACTACTATGGCCCCAGACGTCGCCACATCGGCTGAGTCGTCGTCGCTGCCAGTGCAGCGGAGATGCCCCAGAGTCACCCGCAGACATCGCAACGACTATGAGACGTCCAGCAATGCTGCGGTGGCCATAGCTGTGCCCATCCGTTATGACAACGCTGACGCCCGGACCATATGCCCTACATGATGTCTTCTTACACATTCACAGTCACTTCTACCAGCAGCAGTAGTGGCTATTCCAGGCTTTGCAGCAATGCCCACCTCTGGGGTTGAGGAGTACCTGCGCCTACTCATGACCTGCCTGATCAACACCCTCTAACATGTAGTCCGTAGGTTATGTAATTGTTTTATTTCAAGTATATGTGTAATCACACACATGTTCAATTAGGTTGTAATATGAATATAAAAATGTTGTTCGTCATTTCAGTATAAGTAGATATGTAGTGTGAGAGAGAGGATGTTTGTTTTTTCAAGTATGCGTTTAAACACACGCGCAAAATTGTGTGTTCTTTTAATGTATTTCAAATTTCATCATGTCCATAATTGCAGATATGTAGTGTGTGTGTGGAGCCTTTGTGTGTGAGAGAGAGAGAGAGAGAGGCTGGCCTAACAAGAGCTCTGTATGTCTCAAAATTTTTATCGAATCAAGTATGTGTTTAAACACCCTTATTTCCAATGTCATCAAGTCTGTACTGGTAGATATGTAGTGAGGAGCAGGAGAGAGAGGCTGGCCTAACAAGAATTCTGTATGTCACTATTTATGCAAGTAGATACGTGTATCCATGTAACTCTGTTTATTCAAGTATTTGTGTTCAAGCACAAGTCTTTGTCGTTTCGTTTCAATTTATAAATATAAAAAAAAAAAATATATGTATGTGGGGCGAAGCGAGAGTCATATGTTGGTACATTAGTTTTGTATTTATTATTACCAAGAATATTTGGTATTCTGCCTTGCAACGATTTGTGTGTGTCTGTGTACAACATGGAGAGGGCTATGCAGATTGTTTTGGCTAAATAAATACATATATATATGTATTTGTAACCATATACAGTACATAATTTATTTGTTACCTGCCATTGACATTATAGTGTTGGCATATACATATATACTTAATGTAATTACCCGTATTATGAAGGTAGCACATATTATATATACAGGTGCTTGTTTTTCTTAACAGTTGCCAGTATAGTAAAAGTACAATTATTCTCTGTAGAGGGGAGAGAGGGAGAGAGAGATGATATATATATGTAACACAAGTACCTTGAATGGTAACATATACATACGACGTGTATTGCATGTACGCTGGAGGCTGCAACCACTGGGTCTGTAAGGAGAGACAGAGAGACGTTTCATACAGACTCCNGTGTATTGCATGTACGCTGGAGGCTGCAACCACTGGGTCTGTAAGGAGAGACAGAGAGACGTTTCATACAGACTCCTTAAGTGTTATTCCGGCGCGCGCGACCGCCATCACCCCTGCACACATGTAGGGGGGGGGGCTCCCTCCCACCATCCCTAGCGAACGTACAATATATAAAACAGCCACCGACCACTGTTACTTGTTATCAGCCAGCTCGCTCGGGTGTGCCTTGTTCGTTTGCTGCCCCACTGTCTTTACCTATGCACGTAGTCGTTACCGGTACTTCGCATCCATTGCCTGTGGTAAGCGTATCATTTGTNCCCCACTGTCTTTACCTATGCACGTAGTCGTTACCGGTACTTCGCATCCATTGCCTGTGGTAAGCGTATCATTTGTATCTGGATGCTAGTTTCCCAGGGACTTCACAAGTGTTCTTAATTTGGTTTGCGCATGAGTGCAATCGTCACTAGTTGGATAGCTACATTAGCGCACGTGTGTGTCTGTACGGTACTCGTTACCTGAGTGAACATAGTACACGCCAGTAGTAGGCATCACCATACAGAAGTGCTAGACCCTGCAGGCGTTGGGGAGGGGGGCACAAACCTGCCTTCCACTCATGAGCGGGCGTGCCATTTATTTGACTATGTCGGGGAGGGGGGCCAATGGTCTCAATGAATCCTGCTGGCGGGCCCTTTCCCAGGTCCTTTCATTGGTTAAGAGTGACATCCTATTTGGTTACGCCCCTTCTCAGGAGGGAACCTAGAGGCGATTGCCTAAACAAATGCACTACAACCCTTTCAAGACATAATGCTCGCTAGTGGGCCAGAAGTATATTCATGCTTATTTACAGTTATTTTTAAATTAATGTTGTTACTATGGTATAGCACAGCACATGCAGCACAAAAACATACTGTACCGTACTAGACTCTTAACATTAATTGTATTAGGAGAAATGTATGCGTGGTGGTGGTGTTCGAAATTAGGTGTTTCCTTTGGGGGAAATAAACTGACATACTCCCAAACTGCATATATACACTGTCACACACATATGGTGGCTGTACTAGGTCACCTTGCTGCATTCATATGGTGTCTGGGACTCTGCTGTATGAGGTAGGGGATGGAGCTGTGACAGAATGCAATGATTTGGGGGATGAGTGGGCGCGCATCAAGTGAAACCTGATGAAGTTTCTCACATACAGCCTACCCTTCATGTATCATGCTACAGTTCACGCAGTAGTATGAGCAATAGGCGATTTATTTACTCTTATTGTGTTTGGGAGGGTTTTCCATCGATATGGCTTGCTCTTGTGTGCCGACCCACGAGTGTTTGCAGCTGAAACTGACTGTGCATGCCTAGCGGCTATATGTGGCCCCTGATGCATGGGATAGGGAGGGTGCTGTGACAATGCAATGGCGTGGGGAGTGTGGGAATACCCCGAGCGAACCTATTGTTTTACTTGTATGTTGTCTATACTGTGTACGAGTACTCGATCGATACGTCTCGTGGGTGCATTAGGCTTGTTTTGAGGCCTGGAAACATCGTGTTTCCGGGCTAGCTAAGTGGTATGGCATTTGTCACATATTTTCCCTCCTGATCTTTGGGAAACAAGCAGTCCTTAGTATGCTCTCCCAGACTGGCCAGTCGAGATATCCTTCGTAGTTTGGTTTTCTCCGTCTCTTCTACAGTTAAAATGGACTCTGGTTGTTCCTCCTTTCCGTCTTTCCCTTCTTTCGCACTACCATAACAATCTTCGAGTCATTATCACTTTCTTCATCTTCATTACCTAATGCACCTACGATGCGCCCACCAGCACTGCAATATCGATTCTTTGATCGTGCCTATGCCTATCGAAAGAATGGTTTGTGTCATGAGTGTAACTGTCAGCTTAGCCCTTTCAGGACTGCATAGTATATGTGCGATAGGTGTGGGAAGACATTTCCTCGCGCCGACAAAATCGCCGACCATCTCGTAACATGCACAGGTCAGTCAGACAGGGTGCTTCGACCCACTGCAAGTTCAGCAATGACAATTTAAACCGCACTGGAGATGTGGGAAGGCATGAATGCAGCTTCTGGGCGAATCCTGATCACAAATCTTTCGAATGTGACAAATGTGGGAGGCAGTTTACCTGTGCTTACAATCTGCATGCACACCACTCGCGTGGCTGTGGCATCTAACTCCCAGCCTGGGCCATATAATGCGCCACAGGCCCGCTCATAACACCCTTGTCACAATGGATAGTTGCTGGCGTCAAGGGAAACAATAGAAATGGGTTTGTGAAAGTGGCAATAGTCTTTAGAGGCAACTTAAGGACCTATGTTGCTGTGAACACAAGTGCATCAGCGAAATATATATGTACATCAAGTTCAATCTCTGGCAGGACTGTCAGTATGGAAAGCCTGATCTTCATNGTGCATCAGCGAAATATATATGTACATCAAGTTCAATCTCTGGCAGGACTGTCAGTATGGAAAGCCTGATCTTCACGACTATGAAATAAACGACAGAGCTTTTAAGTCGAAGAATATGCCATTATTTAATGCCTTTGATGTTGAGGAAGCTGTTTACTCCAAACAACATAAGCTAGATAAGTTGGGTGGCTGTGGATTACCAGATGAAAGTAAGTGGATGGATGCTTACTGATCTGAAGAGACTACAGCTGCGCATTAGCAAATTGAACCTGCTGAGAGCTTCATCATGGATAGATTTGCTGACTTATATCAAGGCAGTCATTAACCCACAGAATAACGACGATAATGAGTGTTTTAAGTGGGCCAATTACGGCAGATTTGTAGAAGGTGAGCACCCCGAGCGTGCAAACCATCGCTAGCACGAACTGGAGGAGAAATGTAATTTTGATGGTTTCGCCTTCCCAACCCCACTGAAAAAGATCAGTATTTTTGGGAGGGGCAACCCTGGAACGTCCGTGAACATATATGCCTTAAACTATGGACTGAAAGACATACCGGTACATGTAGCCAGAGCAGAAAAGACTCAGCATTTTGACCTGCTGCTCATGACCGATGACACAAACAACTATTATACATATTTTACAGACTTGTGCTGTCTCGCCATTACCATATTTATATCTTCAAGCCCTGCTTCACATACTATGATGTTCTACCTCGAGTATCAGGGCTGATGGGTCTGCAGTGTCTCGAGGAGAATAAGCAGTACCGTAACTCACATGCAGTAGCATATGTAGAAATGCTCAAGGCAGCGCCAGATTGAAGATAAAGTGCACTGAAATTTAAAAACTACCACAATGCAGACAAGTTGCCCATTGTGGTATATGCGAATTTCGAGGCTACTCAAGCCGATCGATACCTGTGCTCCGAATCTAGCCAATGCATACACTTATGCATACCAGCTGCATGAGGCATATAGTTAATGCATGTATGTACGTGTGGATAACGATCGGATACTAGCACACATCCCCACTTCACTGCCGACCGAACTGGTTATACATGTAGGGGAAGATGCGGGCAAGCACTTTACAGAGACAATAGTAACTATAGGAAAACAGGTGAAGGACATATATAAAACTTCTACAGCTATGAATCTACTGATGGCAACCCAGCAGGCAATGTTCTACCAAGCAAGATACTGCATGTATTGCAAAACTATGTTTACAGAGGTGAATTACAAGGTCATAGACCATGATCATTTTACAGGGCAATAAATTGGACCGGTCTGTAATCAGTGCAACATTCTACGTCGCTGACCTAAGAAGATGGTGATATTTTTTCATAATATCTCCTATGATGGTAATTTTATTCATAAAGAGCTGACATACAATATGGAGGACAACTTCATTATACCACACAGTGAAGAGAAAATGATTATGTTTCCCAAACAGCTGGGGGGCCGATTTTCCATTCAGTTTGTAGATACGTATCGCTTCATGGCTGCAAGTCTTGCTTCACTAGCTCAAAACCTTCCTGCAGACAGGTTTGTAAGTGCGAGAAAATTTTCAACCCCGATGATGGCTCATTGGTGATATGCAAGGGAGTGTATCCATGCGACTACATCACCGATCTTGCACACACTGGAAGAGCCACAGCTGTCATCTGTATAGTCATTTTACATCCACCTCACTGGCAGCAATATCTCCGACGATGGCTATGCCCATTCGCAAGCGCAATGGGACAAATTCCACTGCGAGTCACTCAATATGTACAGCCGAATATATTTAAAGGTTGATGTCCTCCTTTTAACTGACATCTTCGAGAATTTTCAGCACCTGTTTTGGAAGCGTATCAGCTTGACTGTGCCCGCTATGTGAGCCTGCCAGGGATTTCGTTCAATGCCATGCTGCATATGACAAAGTTGGAACTCCAGCTGCTGGGGGACTATGACATGTACCTGTTCCTTGAGTCAGCTCTCAGAGGTGGTGTTTCATGGTGCATGCTGCGATTATGTGCTGCTAACTACAGGTACATGGAATGTGAGCACAATAGCAACAAGCCGGACACATACCTGCAATATATCGATGCAAACAACCTCTATGGATGGGCAATGAATCTGCCCTTGCCGCTATATAATTTCAGGTGGAGTTAAACTAACATCGACATCATGTCCGTACCTGATGATAGCGATGTCGGCTATATCCTAGAGGTTGGTGTTGTGGTGTTGTGTTATCCTGAAACCCTGCATCACAACCACAAGGATCTGCCCTTCCACCCCTTGAACCAGTGTCCCCCAGGCTCGAAGCAAAATAAGTTAATTACAACAATCGAGGATAAGGAAAATTACATAATACATTGCAGAACTCTGAAGCAAGCACTATCCCATGGCCTACAGGTGATGAAAATTAATTTTGTCCTCGAATTCGTGCAGTCGCCATGGTTGAAAGCTTACATCGTTCTGAATATGGAAAAGAGGAAAGCTGCCAACAACGATTTCAAGCATGATTTCTTCAAGCATACCAAAAACTCTGTGTTTGGCAAGCTAATGGAGACCAAAAGGAAGCGACAAGGATGTAAATAGCATGCAGTAAGATGAGGCTAAGGAAACTTGTAGCGAAACCAGTGTACAGGAACAGAACCAATTACCATGAGAAGTTTGCCCTGATACGACTAGAAAATGAGACTATTTTATTCGATAAACATATATATGCTGGGTTCTCTATCCTCAACCTCTCCAAAAGAGTAATGTATCGCTTCCACTACTATGCGGTGTGACGACGGTTTGGTGATCGATGCTAGTTGATACACATGGATACCGATAGCTTCGTCTATTGTTTCCGCACTGAAAATTTTTACCGGGGCCTAGCTACTGATCCCGCATTCAGCACTGAATTCGACATGTCCTACTTCCTTGTTGGTTACCCCTGCTACTCTCCAATCAATACCAACCAGTTGGGGAAGTTTAAGGAGGAGAGTATAATAATTTAGAGAAGTCTGGTACAAGGAAATAAGGGATAGGAGCCAAGCGCTGGCCGTCCACCATGTTGTGATATCAAACCACCATATTGGATCCAGGTGACATTTGACCTTGACTCATGATATTGATCTTGACCCTGTGCCTTGCCCCCAAAAATTCTAAAAAATTTCAAAAAAATTATAAAAACTTTAAACATTTATAAAAATTCAAAAAACATTATTTAAAATGTTTTATTAAAAAAAGTATTATAAAACTTACATTTCTGTAGGTCCCTCCACCACCGCACTTTACTTTTTTTTATTGGTTATTTAATCAATCAATTACTTCCATTAATTAATTAGTCGGTAGGCCCCCACCCCCTTCAAGCCCCATTCGTCACCATACTACTTCTACTGTCCATTTATTTTTAGTATCGCCCACTAGTGTGCACTGGTAAGTTCAAATATTCCATTATATCAGGTCACAGGGCATCCACGAGAAACATAATCTGTAGCCCCCACTGATGAAAAAAAAAACTTTTTTTAGGAGACGAGACCTCGCATATGTCAGACGCGTCGTTTTAGCGCCAGAAGCGACGACGGCAGCAGTTATGGGTTGGTACGACACTCACAGTTCACGAGTTGACAGCAGTGAGTTGTACTTTACTCTTCCTGTAGCACTAACTGTCGAAGGCGCGCAGCCACTTGGAGCCTGGGATAGAGCTCTAGTCTACAGTGGTGACTTCACTCTAGCTAACAAGACTTGGAAGATTTCGCACTTGAAACACAAATTCTAGCATAAATATTTATTATGTCAGTCACGAGTCTATACACAGAGTCACAAAGTCAATTTTGTAACAATCTACAGGGAAAAAATAAAACCTCGTACGCAAGTTGAAACGAAAAAAAAATTGTCTTTAATTCGTAAACAATGTGCATTATGAATAGCCCGAGAAGGACCCCGCCAGACGAGTTGATAAAACTTGAGACCAGCTCGCAAGCCGCTAACTTATCATCGTTGCCCTGCCAGTGAATACATTTTTTTAATGTGAAAATATATTTCGTCCTCGTATTATATTAGCATAGCTTGAACTTACGGACACACTTAAAGCAGACAGCTTACTACTGGCAGACCGACTCTCCCCAAGACTGATCCATAATGACTCGTAATGACCCATAATTACTCATAAATGACCTATAATGACCCATAATGACCCATAATGACCCATAATGACCCACAATGACTCATTATAACCCATTATGACCCATAAATGACCCATGATTGTGGTGTGTGGGACTAAGTGCAGTGATAAGTGCTGTGCCAAGTGCGTGCGGTGCTAAGTGCGGTGCGTGTGTGTGGGTCGCAAGTTGAAATAAGTTCCCCATAATTTACAATAAAATTATTTAAAATTATTTTCCTACCTCCAAAGGTAAAAGGTGAATATGTTATTTAATAATCTCGCTATATATATCGAGATCCCTCAGTATATTTAATTTCTTCCTGGGTAAATTGTACCGAATAGAAACGTTTCGTAATGACTGTATTTGCACTTTGCATTAAAAGTGCCAAGCACCAGCGCGGGCTCCCAACACGCTTCACCATTCGTCATTGCAGACCTGAACTTCGTACTGAACCACGTCCAGGTTACTGCCACGGACGGTACCTCACCACGCTTCCAAATTGGCCGTTGCGCAACTTGAACCTTGTACAGAGCCGTGCGCATCACCTCGGGCGGGCCCCCACCTGCATTGCCATTCGTCCGAACTTTGTTCGGAACTGCCTCTCAGCCAACGAAAATTGTATACAGCGTTTCCCTATTCACAGGGCCATGACCAATGGTAATTTTCTGAATCGTTTCCCTATTCGCTGTTGCAGAAATTGAACTTTGAATTGTACTGCTTTCCGAACAATGAGCGTTCCCCTCGCAGCTGTCTCAGAGACCATCCATGAAGGGGACCTTAATGGGAGGGGAAATGCAAATGTTAGTGTATTTTGGTAATATTTTCCCCACTTAAAAAAAATTCGAAATCAACAATGTCAAAATAAATTATTTATCATGATTACATAACTGTGTTAAATATATTTTGTTGGAAAATTTTGAAAATATTGTAATTTTCCTTCAAATCGGCGTATATTGAGTACAAGAGAGGGGGGCCTACAGAGAAGGGACGAAAACCGCCCGTTGAGTGATACCGGGAAAATAGTTCCCAAAATCTGATATAAGCTAGAAAAGTACCTGCTTCCTTCATTCTGTCTTGTGAATTTGCTTCGTGCTATTCCGAGCGCTTCTCCTCTGCGGTCATCTCGCTTCCAGACTAGCATTTCCAGTCTATTAGTAAGTAAAAATTATTTCGCTTTTGCTGCTCTCTTTGTTTAGGAAACCCACCGTACGCTTTTAACGAGCATAGGAAAATCCACGTGTGCGTCAGGTGTAAACGTGCGTCTCCGGTAAATTTATATTTAAATAATAAACCAACACCCTATTTAGTTAAATGAATTTTCCATTTAGTATTTCCGCATCTGACCTAGTAAGAAGCGAGTTTGCCGTCAGCTGTTGCCGTATGTGGCGTACGTGATATTGCATTGTGCACACGTAGCAAGGACAAGCGCCAAGGCTATTGTCGTTCAGCTGAGCAGGTGTATGTGGGTTACGCAAAGATCTCACTAGTTGCGTCCTGCATTTGGTGTGCAATACTTTCAATCATGTTGGTAAACAAATTTGCGTTATAATTTCGGCGCGACGTGAATTTTACAGTTTATTTGTGCGGTAATGTATTAAAAAATTCGTTGGTAATCAGTGAATTAATACCGGTGAGACGAGGACTTAAACACCTCTCAATATTTCTTTTCACATCAAAACAAAAGAAAATTCGATGTTAGGACTTGCCCTCAATTTCACATGTCAATATTCGTATTACTTTTTAACGTTAGTCGATAAGAATATGTATGTTTGTAGGATTTCTCCTGGTCATCTCGCGCGACCCGCTGTGATTGCAGTCGAGACACTCCAACCCGTTCCTCTCGTCTCTTTGCTTTGGTGAGTTGTAGGGAATGTTGTACAGTACTACTAATACTTTTTTAATAAAATCACAAGCCGAGTAATTTATTTTAAATTCCAATATCAATTTATCAAAATGTTAAGATTTCTTCAAAAAAAGTCCTTCAAGTTTTTATTGTAAAAAATTATATTTCCTTAGGAGCGGTGGTGCTCGAGATTTCTAGTGTTAATCTTCCTTAGCAGCTTCGCTGAGCAGGGTTCGATTCCAGCAGGGTACAGGTAATCTCGGCACGCTCACTCAGCTGTGAAAACATCTTTCGCCCAGCTACATAACATTACACATATTCTCGATAGAAATGTTTTATCTTACTTGTACTTTTATTTGGGGTAAAGCTAACTCACATAGATCGCGGTGCTCGTCTTCCATTACATAGCTTCGCGCCTAACAGGTGGCCGGATCAAACCACTGCTTCGTCCCCCGATCAAGATTTGTTTCCTGGCAGGTAAACATTGCAGATTTTCGCAAAAAGTACAATTTGCCTCCTAATATACAGTTTTTGTCAACATTACCGTTCCTCCATAACATCATTTGTAAAAATATTACATTTTTAGTTACCGTAGACATTTATTGATAAAATGTATATGGATGCTGGCAGGTAATTTCCTGGCATATCCACAGCGTCAAGCCGTCCTAGCACGTCCCGCTGTGATTCTGCCCAGGCGGGATACTCTTCCCGTGGTGTTTCGTCGTCTGCTTCGTCCTTCTGCATTTTCCAGTGAGTATTGTTAATAGGCTGCTTGCTGAATATAAACACGGGAGGATAAAATACTTTACGCACTACCCTCCAGCATGAGTTAGCCCACAGGTAAGCAATTGTCCTTTACAAAATAAGTTAACTTCGCTTGAAATTCCATGCCGTGCAGTTGCTAGTACCTCAGCAGGCTCCTTCCCTATAGTTGGCTTCTCAAACCTATTCTTATACATCCGCAGAGGTGGTAACTGTAAAGTGTTTTCTAGAGTCAGATGATGGAAACGCACTGCAAACCCTTCAGTCTTGTAATATACACCAAAGTAGAATTTTAAAAAATCTAAAAAAAAAAANACCCACCTTTACACACGCGCTACTATCACACGTCCGCACCGGACTCGGTTCTTAGCCTCCCAAGCAAAATACAGCTAGTGTACAATGATTTTGTGGTTACACAGGTCCCATCTCATAATTTTATAATAAATTTGAAAACACCTCAATTATACTACAGTCCCTAAGTTAAATGATTTTTCCCATCACCATTAATTATTACCGAAGAAAAAAATCGAAATAATACTGCATATACTTGCAGGTATNACCCACCTTTACACACGCGCTACTATCACACGTCCGCACCGGACTCGGTTCTTAGCCTCCCAAGCAAAATACAGCGAGTGTACAATGATTTTGTGATTACACAGGTCGCATCTCATAATTTTATAATAAATTTGAAAACACCTCAATTATACTACAGTCCCTAAGATAAATGATTTTTCCCATCACCATTAATTATTACCGAAGAAAAAAATCGAAATAATACTGCATATACTTGCAGGTATCTCGATCTGACGTGGTCCTGACAGCCGTGTATTGTCTGCACCTATCGACAGGTCCTATGGTCTCGTCTGTGGTTTCTGTGGAGCGTCATTCGCTGTCCGCAAGAATGGACTCCGACACGAAAGGTCGTGCGTGCACCTCAGATCTGCGAGCGGTCTGGTATTGGCATCAACCCGAAGGATAATATCTTCAAAGACCTTCGTAGTTGTACAGGTGACATCAGACAGGCATCACTTAACTGCAGGTTTTGTAATGCTGCTTTTACGCAGGTATGCCACGTACGACGACACGAAACGAGCTGCTACTTCAACCCAAACAGGTGTTCCTATATTTTCAGAGAATGCGGCAAGGATTTAACGAGGACAGATATATTCAGAGAGCACATCGCTAAATTTAGTGGACCGCCTGTCCCTCCTGTCAAACGTCATTTGGTTAGAATGCAATTATACGAAACCAGAGCCGTTCGACGAAGGCATTGATAAGAGAGCCTTCAAAACCAAGAATGTGGTGATATTCGAGGCTAGCGATATCGAGAAGGCTGTATGAAACAGTCTGGAAAACATATGTGAAGAGGAAGAAACGTATTTTTCGACGGGGTCCGGGTGGACATTACATTCGGTCAACCACCTACAACTGCGTGTCAACAAGCTGGACCCCCTTCGTGTATCGCCCAAAATCGAGCTGCCAGGATCACTGAGAAACAGGAAGGCCATAATCAAACTGAAAAACACAAACGACCATATGTGTTTCAAATGGGCGGTTCTGGCAGGTTTTGGGGTAGGTACAGATTCGCAGCGAGTCGACCACCTCTACAAAGCCCTCGAATCAAAATTTGACTTTTCTGGCCTCGAATTTCTGACCCCGTTCCGATATATAATAATTTTTTCAGAAAAATAACTCTGTAGTTTCCATAAACATATATGGTGTAGACAAAAACGAAAATATCTACCCTGTATGTGTAGCTGCAGAAAAGAAGGATCAGCACATCGACCTCCTCCTCACCACCGATGATGGGAACATCCACTATTGGTATGTAAACAATTTTGAGTGTTTAATAAGATCGCAGCTGACTGCCAGCTGTGGTGAAATCGATATACGAAAGCGCTGATTCACGTGTTATGACGACCAGGCGAGGAAATCCGGGTTGACAGGGCAGCAGTTCCTGGAAAATTACAAGCAATATTGTATGATAAATGCTCCACTGCGTGCTGAAATGCCATAGTCAGGTAAAGACGGACGACCACACATTTTTAAATTTAAGAATTACATCACAATATTAATCAATGTCCCATCGTTGTTTACGCAGATTTTGAAGCCATTCTAAAACTGATTCACCCCTGCGAACCGGATCCCGGTAGTGCATACACGTATGCCTACCAGAAGCATGAGGCATACAGCTTCTGCATTTACGTTCATGTGTACAACGACATCATTCGAGCGACACTAACATCCGTGCTGACCCATGGCCCTATTATATACACGGGGAAATATGCAGAGAAGAGGTTTATGGAGGAAATTGCGGATATCAACAAAAAAAATTTACTACACATCGAAACAGATGGAGCAACTCACCCGCGCAGAAAATACCAGTTATACCAGAGCGACACGGTGCTTCTACTGCATTGCTCCATTCACGCATAGCAACTACATGGGGAGGGGCTACGACCGCTTCAATGGACGATACATTGGACCCGCTTACACCAGCTGCAATTTGCTGCGCTGTAGACCGAAGAAAATTGTGTTCTTTTTCCCCAACTTGAACTACGATGAGAATTTTATCATCAGGCAGCTGGGGGGTATGACGGAAAATATATTTTCATTATTCCACACACCAGCAAAAAAATGATAACATTTTCAAAGCAGCTGGGGGACAGATTTTATATCCAGTTTGTAGATACTTTCTGGTTCATGGTTCGCAGTCTGGCATCCTTGGCCGAGTACCTCCCTTGAAATCAGTTTAATAACACGTCGAATATCTTCATTGAAAGCCAACTGCCTCTTGTTACACGAAAAGGCGTGTTCCCTTATGATTATGTTGATAGCTGGGAGAAGTTGAACGAGCAGCAGCTGCCTCCGAAGGAGACTTTTCACAGCAGGCTGACGGACTCTAGGATCAACCACGAAGAATGCGTCCACGCCCAGAAGGTATGGCAAGAGTTTGGCTACACCAGTCTCAAAGAATATTGAGAGTTGTACTTCTCCTGGCGGACGTCTTCGAAAATTTCAGAAATTTGTGAATGTCAACATACAAGCTAGATTGTGCTCATTATGTCAGCGCGCCGGGGTTCGCTTTCGACGCCACGTTGCTAAAGACGGAGGGTCGAGCTAGAGCTTCTAATGGACTACTAAACGTGCCAAGGGAATTCAGAAAAGCGTGATGAAGAATAAAATAAAAATTGAAGACTTCATGGATGTTTTGAATAATCAAACGAGCATGAGGGTGAAGGTTCACGTAATTCGCTCGCACCAGCATGTCCTGTATTCAGAGTGCATCAATAAGATGTGAAGATTGTGTACGCACGCTTCTTTACGGCTATTATAATATTTAGGTGTCCTCCGCATTTTGTTGTTTATGATTTTTGTACATTTTGTATTTAAATGTCTTCTGCATTTCGTTGTGTGACATTTTTGTACATGGTTGTCCTCTGCATTTTGATCCGTATTTTATGAATTTTTGAATATGAGTTCTCCACATTTGTGCATTTTTGTATATATTTTCAATGGATTTTTGTGCTATTTCAGCATTTCATCGTTTGTGATTTTTGAAGATTTGTCCATTTTGTATGTATGTTCTCGCACTTGCATGTTGCTCCTGTATTTTTGTACATATGTTCTCCACTTTTGTTGTAATTTTTTCTGCGTTGAACTGTAGTGTTTTCTGAATTTAAATGTTTTCTTTAGTTTTTTTGGTGGTTGCAGGAAAATTAAGTTCTTTGTAAGAATTCGTGTCTTCAAAAATTATAACCTGACTTCTAAAACACCTGTGTATCATATACTCGTAGCTCTGGTGTAAAAAAAAAATTTTATATAAGAAAAAATATCAGAAAAAAATGAACTCTATATTTCAGTGCTGCCCCCCCCCCTCCCTATCCAAAAAAATAACTCTTCATCTACCTATACTTTGTTCTTTTTCTGTGGCTGTCATCTTTCTGTGCGTTCCTTTGTCCGCTTTGATTTTTTTTTTTAGGTGGGGTCGTTTCCCCCGTTCGCAGTTTCGTAAGCCGCATGTGCACTATGCTTGCGACACCACTGGTGTTTTTTATACGCGTGCAGGTACAATACTTGTTTGCGTATACAGAAAATTCCAGGTGGCGTTTTTTGCTGGTGTAGTGTACTGCCCTGGTCTCAAGCCCGGGAGCCGTCCGCATGGTTATGCCATGCGGGCGGTAGTTGTAAGGGCAATGCTGCGAACTCCATCCTCATCCTTGCGAGGATGAGAGCGACCATGCTACTGACGAAGTAATGTAAGTGTACTTAGTGTTTTTATCCTACAGCTAGTTGTCACAGAAAAAAAATGTCTCCCACGTGCGTGCAACGTGTGCGCGGGGCCGGCCGGCTTCTCTTCATACCGCGCAGACAAGTTGAAGATACAGAAGTGCACGCGCTCGAATGCTCAGACAAGTTGGATATACAGAAGTGCGCGCACGCGCATGATTGCCACGCATGTAAGTTCCTGCACAATTGTGTAATTCCAATCACCTCGTGACAAGAGATATGTGCAATTTCTTCGTATCGTTTGCTGTGAGATGGGCGTCTGATTAGAATACCTTTCACCATACATTTGGACGGCTTGCTTGGCATTTCCGCCACACTTTCCGTAAATAAGTAGTGAGTCCAGACTTTCCACGTACAGCCACACACTGCAATACCACTTACCATAACAGATTACGGGGACTGGTGCTACACTGCTATAAGGGAGCTGTCCCGCCAGGATGAGTCACGGCACGTGTTCCTTGCTTACAGCTGTGAGTACAGGTCCACTGCCCCATGCTGCCGGCCAACCTAACTTAATAATATTAGCACATTATTTCTTGGCGTTTCTGTGTTACATTCTATTGCAAATGCTATATAACTGAATTCTTCTTTGCACATATTTTCAGATGCCGTTGAAGTAAATGTGTGTTTCCAGGGGAAAAATCATATGTGGTTTAATCATTTCTGCCCATATACGTGTTACGAATAGTAACTTTGCGTCAAATTACTTGCCTCCGTACATAATTTCGTTTAGCGAAAACAGCATTACGTGATCTGCAACTGTTCCGGAAATTTAGGAGGTGTCCACGTTAGGCAGAACATCGTGTATATTAATCGTCTTGCAATACTGCCGTGACATACATCATGTACTTATATTATGTGTGTTTCTTCACCACCAAAGAAATACATTTCGTGAATCCTGATGTTATCCAAATCCATGGTTATACATGGATATAATCTTTGGTCTACACAAATTGCTACTCAACAAAAATTCTACAGTGAAATCTTAATCCAACATGCAGAAATACAATAACTTGAATATGCTTGAGTTCATGCGCGCTGTGGCGAAAGTGGCAATTATGAAACAAAAGTTAATAAAAAAACTTAACATCCTTGTGGAATTGTTCAGTATAATATTATTAGCAGTGAATATCGTTCTGTAGAAAATGTAACATGATAATGACTACGGCTATGTATTCCGGGATAACCCAAAAAAGTGGTTAATAGACTGAGACGTGTAGTACTTTGCAAAGGGAAAAAATTATTTTGCAAACAAATGTGTTACGGATACTAATAGAAGGGAAGAATTCCTTCTGGGACAACTGGCTTCTAACTGGTGACGTGGGGACGAGCTGGGGCCATCTTGGATGATCAAACCGAAACCTCCTACTCTGTCATTCCTCGTCATATTTTCGAACATTGAAGAACAGAAGGAGGTATTCTATAATACAGTTTGTTGAATGGGAACCATGAACCCATTATGTCGAAGATTTAGTCAATATAACTATTCGTGGCTTGCTCTGTGCTGAAGAAATCTTGCTTGCGATATTTCCCGAAATGTGTCTAATGGAGACAAATAAATTGGCATCGTATGTAGCATGGTAGGATTTCTCAGCTGGCTTTAATTCCTGAGTTTCCAATCCATACATCAAGAAATAAAATTAGCAGAGTGATAATTTTCAAATTAGGTCATAATGATTTTCTAAAACTACATGTGCAATCACTTGTATTAGGTACACATGACTAAATTCAAATAGTTTGCAAAATGTATGTGTTTTTTTCTTATATTTTCCTTTTTATAGATTGTTATAAATGTCATAAAGACAAAGAAACCGTCTTAATAAGTTTACCACTTAAGAAAGTTTCCTGCTTTATAAATAAATTAACTTTACACCTTGTCTACGTAAATACACATGTACAATTTAAACGTTTTAATAAGTTTGGATCGGATAGTAAAGGGCTCATCAATGTCTCTAGGTGTTATGTAACGCTTATAAGGGGACGGTTTATAAACTAACTCATGGCCTAACTTAAACTAACACCTAGGATTCGAACCCAGAACCGGCGGCGCACCGACTGCGCCACGGGAGGTCGGCTTTTAATAAGATTTCCTTGTCTTAAACCATAACTTTTTTCAGTTCCTTCGAAAATGCCTTAACAGGTTTTTACTGTACTATATGATATAAGGTTCCCAAGTTTTGTATATAAGATTTCACNTCTAAAAAAATATGATATAAGGTTCCCAAGTTTTGTATATAAGATTTCACCATCAGTTAGAAAGAATAGTCGAAACTAAGATGAAAATTATAACAGTAATAATTGGCACATCCAATCCAATATGGCCACCTGTATGGGTGATTACGGTTATGCATGGTGGTCACCGAGCCATCTGACACTACCGCATGTACACAACAATAGTATATCCAATGCCTTTTCCTTTGCTGTCAGTGTGGACAACGTCAGAGCATACCAGAAAAGGGTGGAAGGAGGACAATTAGTAGGGAAGGGGGCAATATGTATGTCATCATTTGCAATCATGCGGTTGTTACTGTTGTGCAATCATTTTCCAGGTCTCTCGTCAATTGGAATGTAAGAGGCTAACTGCACTCGCTGGGAGTCGAACCCAGGACTACGTCTGTGATGTAGGTAANAGGAGTCGAACCCAGGACTACGTCTGTGATGTAGGTAAATCATTTTTATTTAACTGAATGGTTTACAAATGTTAAACGATTTTATAATCTTTACAAAACTAAACACTAAAATACATTNTGCGGTTGTTACTGTTGTGCAATCATTTTCCAGGTCTCTCGTCAATTGGAATGTAAGAGGCTAACTGCACTCGCTGGGAGTCGAACCCAGGACTACGTCTGTGATGTAGGTAAATAATTTTTATTTAACTGAATGGTTTACAAATGTTAAACGATTTTATAATCTTTACAAAACTAAACACTAAAATACATTNATTTTTATTTAACTGAATGGTTTACAAATGTTAAACGATTTTATAATCTTTACAAAACTAAACACTAAAATACATTATCTCATACCAGTATGATAGTAACAAGAATTTATTAAAAAATTAAATATAATTTTTTAGATTTTTGAAAATATGGTATTTAAAGTATTACACATTGTTGAAATCAAAGATAGGTGTTGACTTAAAATAATGAGACAATATATAATTTAATATGTTTTCAAGTGTTGATAGTATTTTTTCAAATAATACTATTTAAAGATTTCTCAAACTGTTAAAAAAAAGGGTTTCCAAAATTTTTGGGGCCGAATTCACAAAATGAGTAAAGGGAATCCCATAATACGTAATAATTCATGAGAATCCACACCAAAATTATTTTATAGGTTGACTAGTGTTCCGGGTGCAACATTGTAAATCTTCCAACAAACATTGTTGACGTAATCTTATCAATTATTTGTGGCCAGAGAAAATAGGACCTTTGGTAAGTTATTAACCATAGCTCTTGGAGACAACATCAGATAAAAACAGGGTTCATATGTTTTTTTTTTCATTTTTTAAGGGGGTGGGGTTAGGGATTAATTTTTTATATATTGTCTGACTCTATAACCATATTGCTTTATTCTTTTGTCAGTTGCGAGGACGCTGAGTGTATCAGGAAGGCGACAGTATCTCTCGTCTTATCGTACGTGATTCCTGGCAGATTCCGAGAGCAGATTTCGTGGAATGTTTTAACACGCCTTTGTCTTCCTGCTGTGGAAACATGAACACAATGAGCTGGGATCCTATCTGTGGCATCGCGCATGCCTTTCGCTGAGATTTGTGCGATTCCGTTTCGTCGTCGGTATAAATACTGTTCCATACATGATCGGCGCGATCGTACTCGTTGATGAATTGTGGGAAAAGTCCTGCAAAATGAATGACTCCGGGAATTTGAAGGTGAGATTTTACATTAACATATGATCTTCTGTTATAAGAGTGCTATTTTATTACATTTTTGCTTCTTTCATTTTTGTGGTTTGAGTACTGAATTATTTTTTTACATTGCTTGAAATTTAATTAATGCAGGCATAGTTAAATCTTTTATCTTGCACAAGACTTTGTAACTATCTGTTTTGAAAACAACTCTAATAATTTTGTCTTAGCTTGAACATGACTTGATATGCAATTTTACAGCAGATACATAAATTTGTAATTGTGGTAATAGAACCATTGGCATATCTACTACAGTAGGCCTACAACAAACATCATTATTAAAATGGACTATTCTGAGGCATTCCAACTCCGTACAGCTGGTAATTTATGAACTGAGAATTTTTATTGATTTTTAGGACTGATCACATTAAAACTGGTATATCTAATATATAAAATTCTCCCGTCACAGTGTTAGTCACTGAACTCCTCCGAAACGGCTGGACCGATTTTTATGAAATTTTTTACGTATACTCGGTAGGTCTGAGAATAGATTTATATCTATTTTTTACACCCCTAAGTAATAAGGGTGGCCACCCCCAAACAATTATTTTTTATTGTTTAAACAAAATTTTTATTTTTTATTTTTTTATGATGTGGCATCAAAAAATACATACCCTCCTAAATTTTCACCCTTCTACCACCAACCCTTATTTTTTTATAGCGATATTAGTAATTTAATAAATTTTACCCTAGGTCGATAACTGATCAATTATCATCGATCATTTATCGATCTAGGTTACAATTTATTCCCACCAGGTGTCTCCCAGTGACACAGCACGGAGTAGCCGGTCTCCACTTTCTCTCACACAATAACCTTTCTCTTATTCATTTGTGCTCAGATCGTAGTAGTGACGTGTTTACAATTATATTTTCAATAATTAAGTGTACTTCTTAATTAACTTTATTATTGATCGCAAAGCTGTAATTGTTTGTATTTCCATTTTATTAATATTTATTAAATTATCTAATTTTATATTCCGTCATCGTCCACAGAGCTCCATGCCTCTTCCACTTATATACCACATCCTCACTCACTTACAAGAAGTTATAGTTATTTTTTCTAATACTATAATCACTAGAAATACTTTTTATGGCAAAACAACGTTTGCCAGGTCAGNAAGTTATAGTTATTTTTTCTAATACTATAATCACTAGAAATACTTTTTATGGCAAAACAACGTTTGCCAGGTCAGCTAGTTTTATATATAAATTAATTATTAGACGCCTATATTGTGAATTGCGAAAACAATTGTTGTAAATTAATTACACTACCTTAAAATGCAAGGAAAATTTCGGATGATCTGATTGCTCTCGGGTTATTATTGCAATACCTTTCGATATTGCTTTGTTAAGATGTAGTCTTTGTCTTAAAATTTAATAAGTAGTATTTTATTTTATCGCTGCTGTGGGCACGTCATACTCAAAGCAGTTTTGTTGCTGCACTGTGAATTTCTTGACTTGCTACGAAATCGAATAACGTTTATGATACAAAGGAAAGCTAGTGTTATTGACTTTATTCTTTATTTCAGTTAAGTTTTCGTAGCGCTTGCTCTAAAACCCATATTTATGTTTAATATAAAATTATGTGAACTGTATTTAAAAAAGCTGGGTTTCACCTAAAAGCATAATTAATAATAATAATTTACGTTTCAACCAAAACTATTTTAAGCGCGTTCACAAGACAAATTTTAATGTCTTATTATTAATCGAAATATGTTCACGTGACAGTTTTTGTATATAATCTAATATCCACCATTTAAAATTGCGATCACTGGCGTGTTTTTTGCCCAATTACCTGTAAAACTTTATTTAATATTATGAAATGTTATGCAATATCTGAGAAATGAACTATAGAACTTAAACGGAAGTTGTGCTAATAAAGTGTAGGTAAACAATTTTTGTGTACTAGGCACCGTAGTAAAGTTACTGTCTAAAACTAGACATTTGACGGAATTGTAAAATTATACAAAAAAATAATAAATACATTTTTAACATCACGTGTATATGCTCAGAAAGGTAAACTTGACTCTACAACCGTGATTCTAGTGGCTTTAAAATCCAACGGATTTCGACTGGATGCTGATAAACTAAGGCATGCTAGCGACTATGCGCGAACTATCACGGCCTGGCCACGAAGTACTCAAGAATGCAGGGGTATAACAGCCGCTTGTACCGCGAACTCTAGCCGCCACGCCAACTAAACGGCGTCACCAGCCAGCCCAATATTCAAACGCCTTTCGCCAACCAGCACCTGGTAACCTACACGCCAACCGAAACCCCAGTATGCAGTAGCCAAGTAGACATAAGGTCCTTTCCCAGAACCAGGTGCAGCCAATCAGAGAACGGGTACGCCCACATCAAATGAACCGCCTCACCATTTCGTTTCTGCGCACTTATTTATTCTGCAATCTGTCTATAGAGTACAAGGCCACTGACAATTCCTTTATAAGATGCTGAATATTTGTCCTGAGCGTTTCTGTAAGTTTAGTATTTACGACCGCAATCAGCTCATGACATACGTAAAGATTTTCAAACGGTCTATTCCTTCTAATCTAATGGACAAGGAGTCTGGAAACTGCTTATCAAGAAACAAATTCCAAATTGCGTGAAATCACCTTCAATGTAGTCGGCTGCGACTGAACCCACGACTTTAAGAGTATGTGCCAGGTATACCCGTAGTACATGTACACCCGCCAAACCCGCTTCAAGTCCTCAAAGCTTTATCACAAAAATATCAATTAATAAAATCTAAGAAAACTACGCACGCGCGCGTACACACACATGTATATATATATATACACACATATTCCAAAACCGTTATATCATCTCCCATCTTACGCACTCGCTCTACATCTACGCTTAAAAAATTCAGAGAACAAACTTAATTCTTACAAAAATCATTGAATGGAGTTGAAAAGTGGCATCCACACTCGAACACCATGGAAGAATAACTGACCACCATATACGACAATGGGTCCTTATGACAGTATCAAGGACTACACATTATGTATGAACACAGTTATACCAACTGTATCTGACTCCTGTATCGAGGGAATAGTTGAAATTCAACGTAAATCTAATTCATTTGTTTGCCAAAGTAGATTCTGCGAAACTGGCGACATTTAAACAACCAATAAACCACAACTGTCCACATTCTTGTGTTGGCAGACTTCGCATTACATATTCAGTATTTATTTTAATTTAGTCTAAAGTGGACCCATGATTTCTGAATAAAATTACTTTTGCTTGCACCATTACTTTAAATTAAATGCACTTGACAAAATGTGAATAGTAGTTGTGGTGTAATTTCAAGTAAACATAATCAAAGTGCACATGGCACATCCTAACGAGTACAGTAACCGGCCGGCAGTTATCAAGGCGCGCAAGCTCCCTAGTCCTGTCTTGAGGGGTGTCCAGTACAGACAAGTTAAAGGCTGTGCGACAACTGTCGCGCGCCGGCCGCATACGAGCAGGACGGAAAACATTCGCTGCACAACCAGAGACACAACATTTGAAAATCTTACAAGTAATGAACCATACTGCAACATAGTTAACAATAATCACACAAACTTTAAAAAACTTCACATAAATATTAAGTAAATTTTGTTCATAGACTCGTGTAATGGGCTTCAACAAACCGTATTTATTCGTCATTGTGTCTTTCTTTTTTAGTTTATAACAAGTATAAGTGCGTCTTAACAATATGCTAAGATAATGAATGTAGTTAATCTCCAGATAGTACGTAATGAATGACAAGGCGTGCAGTAAATAGACATATAATTTCTAGCTGAACTACAAATGTTAATAATCATGACAAATTGCATTATATTTATTAATATTAATTACTATTTAAATTTGATATATGCTGTTCACGGTAATGTGAGCACTTTAGAAAGCCCTCTCATTTGGAATAATAATCAATAAATAAATTAAATTACAGCCTTAGATGGTATCTTACGAATAAGGTGGAATATACACATTGTGTTTATTACTTAGATTGAAATATTTATTTAAAAATATGGTTAAAGGATAAGAAAAATGGCTGGAAGGAAAAAGTAATTAGGACATCAAAAGTGCTCACTTTACTGTTAACAGACTTTAACAATATTTACAGAGTAGTGCTGTTAACTGAAGCTATTTTAAATTTATCCTAACAGATGGCTTGACCAGTGATGTCAGCCCACTGGTGCATACTAGGAAAATCTGCTGATTTTGCACAAACTAATTCACCCCCATAAGTTTCGTCTATCCGAATGCACAAAGTATAATAGTAATTATAAATTAAAGAGTATTGTGCTTTTACACAAACAACAGCCGTGTAAATATCATCTTTTAAAAACCCACCATTAGTAGCGTATGAGAATTTCTCTCGCACTAAAAAATACGGCGCTATTTTTACGGAAGGGGTGGAGCTCACAAATTTCATAAGACAACAGGTAAGCTTGTTGTCAGAAATGATGCAGGCCAGCTGGTGGCCAGGAATGATGCATTATTGACCTTACGACAGGGTGTAGTTTACTAATGTGCGCAGTTGTGAGCATTTTTTTTTTATTGGGGGACCATTCTCGTCCATTAAAACTGGAGCAGACAGATGTGAATATTTTTATTGGTGCTGATAGTTATACAGTTACAGATTAAGTAGGCAATTAAATATATACATGTTGTTCATGCAAACATTGCACTATACACCTTAAAGTAACGTAATAATTTCAATTGTTGTGGACAGGTTTTACCGAATGTGATAGGCCACGAAGTATTAAAAGTGGTACAGATTTACTAACAGATTATTTTACCTACATGTACTTCTATAACGTGAAAAGCGAATATATAAGATACACAACATATCTTTAGGCCTAATATCTTCTAAAAATACGGTCTCTATTTCATCACAATGCTAATGTGTAAACACGTTCCTTATGCAAATACTTAAGCAGTTCTTAAAAAATAAGATTTCCAACAGTTTTATAATACAAATTTCCCCCCAAAAGCTTATTGCACTAAATTTATCATGGCTGTACTAAAGGCGAACCATGGTAAACGTAATCAGTATCGGAGTCTTTCTTATTTCCCGTGCTCGGCTGTGAATGACTTTGCTGCATCTCTTCGAGTTACCATTCCCTTCCATCTTCAGTCACATACATTATCTGCTACCGATGTATTTCGAACAGCCAGTAAAAGGCTGTCGGCTGCGGACGCATCCCCTTTCAAAACCTTTCTTCCGCTTTTTCCGGCGACCCCGCTAACCCGCTTCCACACGCTGGGTCGTGCCTAGATAACTTCCGGTCACTGTACGACAGTCGTACAGACAAAGCGCGCAATGATATTACCATTAGAAATTAAAAAATACAACAAAAATTTATTCCTACAATATTTGAAGAGAGGAACTACTTAAATGTATTTTGTGTGTGTATTTACGCTCGGCGCAAGTTTGACGCTCCCCGCGTCCATGTATTTTGGCCGCCAGAACACATGCGCTAGCGAAGCCTGCCGACGGTCTACACCAATAAATATTAAGGGCGGAGAACGTGTCCAAATAAAGGATCCCGCGCCTCACAGCTGCAAAGACGGGCCACCCAAGTTTTCTGCACGTGCAGGCGGCATCCGGAGGCAACGGAAGCCACCAGGGCACGAACACAGCTACACTGGGCAGCCGCCCCAAGATACGCCGAGGTCCCACGACCCCGGGCTTCACCGCAATAAAACCAAGAAAAGCTTTTAGCGGGTGTACGAGAAGAATAGCAGCATATCCGGGGACAAGGGATGGACCAGTGTGGGCACTGATCCAAAGGCCACCCGCCAAGTAAGCACGTGCAGAACGAGACAATGAAACGGCCATACCAGAACCGAAGGTCCATGATGGGCAGCCCGAGCCCCAGACACTTGTTTATTACTCCCCGGAACACGTGCAGACGAGGCAGTTTGAATATGGCGAGGGAGGCTACAAAACGAGAGCAGTCCGAGGAAACGAGTCAGTCAGCGGACGGGCGTCGACGAGCGCGGAGCGGGTCGCCAACGACGGGCAGCCTACGAGAGTCCGAAGACGCGGCGCGATTCCGGCAGAGCCAGCCGACATCGGACGCAGCGGCCTGCCAGTTTCCAGTTCACCAGATCTCAACTGCAGGATCAACTACCAGCACAACAGGACAGATAAGTACAGTCATCCAGCGTGTGTGAAGGACCCTGAGTAGTGTTCCGCGAGTGCTACGAATATCTAGAATCACCCAGCAAGTACGAAGCAGATTATCCCCCCCCCCCACGACGCGAACGATACGTAATCCACGTATAGGAACGGGAGGGAGTTGTCTCGAGAACTTGTGTGGCAATTAACTTGTTTTAAAGCAATAATAAAACTAGAGATTTTTCTTGAACTCTTAATCATTACAGTGTATTGATTTATTAGGAAATTGTACCTTTAGAGAACAGTGTCAATCACATTCCTCCAAAACCACAGCTCGGGGTGATCTCAAGTTGTAAGACCGTAGAAGCTCAACTTTGGGGTTTCTTCGGTAAGGATTAGCTTCTTTAACCGAAATACCATATCAAAATGTTTAATCAAAAATCTTAAAAACTGTACAATTTATTATTTTTTTGTATATTTAGAACTGCACGTAGTGAAAAATAGGACACACTGTATTTTTTTTCTAACACACAAAAAATTACTAAGTGTTTTTGTTGTCATATGCGTAACTTTTTATTCGAAAAAACTTATATGATAAAAAAAATAAAATCACAATCGATATCCCACTCATAGTTTTTGATTTTAAGAAAACAAGAATTTACCGATGAAACTTATTAGCCCACTTTCCTCAACATATTTAAGCGAGTAAATTTAATGAAATATGCCCTATTATAATACTGAGATAAAAAGAACATGTGCGTAAAAATTAAATATTTATATTGCCATTATTTTAAAAAGAAGTGTCTTACCGACTTAAAAAACATAAGTTTAATAAGCCTACCGTAGTAGTAATTATTTGCCAACATTTGGTGGGAATCAGTTGATATGGCTTAAAAATGGAGTTATCATGCAAAATGGTAGGAAAAGGAGGCTCTGTGTCAACACTTTTGATGGTTGCAATGTAAGCTACTGCCAGAATACAAAGTTTGGTTTACATCGGTTACATGGTTTCGTAGATACATTATAGACATAAAAAATGAACATATGGTCACCATTTTCAAAATTATTGTCTGATCCACTTAAAACATGTCAGTTTAAATGATGAAACGTTAATATCGTAGACATGTTATACTATTTTTGTTAGAATCGGTTAATTGTTTCCCGAAATATTCCAAAAATGTTCTTTTTCATGTTACACTAGCTTACAAAACGGCAGTGAAAAGCGGCAATATGCTAGCATATTTGTTGCTTGTAGTTTATACTTTCAACATACCAAGTTTTGTTGAAATTGGTCAAACAGTTTTATATACATATGTATATAATTAACCTAAATATTTTATATGGCTACCAAGTTGAAAATAAGTTTCATGTGTATATAAATTGCATATATTTCATGGTATACCTCCGTATTATATAGCTTACAGCATACAAAGTTTGATTAAAACTCGTTACATAATTTCATAAATATAGCATAGCGATAAAAATATTAATGCGGCCTCCATTTTAAAAATATTTGTCTTATAAATTTAAAGCATATCAGTTTATATTGTTTATTGCATATCTTGGTTACCAGATTAAGTGAAAATTTATTGTTTGTTTTCCGAGATAAGAAACTGAAACATAATTTTTTTGAAGTGAGGCTATGTTACAAAATGGTGGACAATAGAGACTATAAATTTGCACATTTAATTTTTTTAGTTGATACTTTTAGCATACAAAGTTTAGTCGAAATTGGCTAAAAGGTATGGTATACAAACAAAATTAACCAAAAATATTTATATGCCGCCATATTGAAATAAGTGCATTATCCATTTACGTCGTTTATGAATTAGTTTCCTGGAAAGTTTGGCGGAAATATATTGGGTTGTTTCCGAGATAGGATATAAAAGTTAAATTTTTTATGTAGTTCTAGCTTTTAAAGTGGAGAGCCAATTACAATATACGAGGGTTATTCGGAAAGTAAGGTCCGAATCGCCGTTGCAAATCGAATGTCAAGCGAACATTGTAACGCGCATGCGCACCGACTCCCGGCATGCCTTGCTCGTCAAACGACGCCATTTGCATTGGCATTGTTACAGTGGCTGTTTACAGTGTCAGTTCGAAATGTTTAAAACAATTGATCAGCCCACCGACTGTGAAATACGGTCAGATATTCGGTTTTTGACAGTAAGGAACGTTTCAGAAGCGGAAGTTTATCGACAGATAAGTCAAGTGTATGGCCCCAATGCGATGAGTGACAGTAAAATGCGTAAGTGGGTGAGAGTTTTCAAGGACGGACGGGAAAATGTCCATGATGAACCGCGATCAGGCCGACCATCAGTGATCACAGAATATTTGGTCAAAGCCGTGGACGAAAAGATGCGTGAAGACCGGCGATTGTCAATTTCAACTTTAGCATTGGAGTTTCCGAATGTGGGTAGAACAACTTTGCACAAAATTGTCTCTGAAAATTTGCAATTTCACAAATTGTGCACACGTTGGGTTCCCATGCTGCTTACTGAAGAACACCAAATTACGAAAAAATGGCTTGTGCTCTTGATGTTTTGAACCGATATCATAAGGAAGGTGATCAATTTTTTAGAGAAGATTGTCACAGGGGACGAGACGTGGGTTTCTCACATGACCCCAGAGTCTAAACGCCAGTCAATGGAATGGCATCACCCGACATCACCAGTCAAAGTCAAGGCCAAGTGGACAATCTCAACACGCAAGGTTATGGCAACAGTGTTTTGGGATAGACATGGAATTTTGTTAATCGAGTTTATGCAGAAAGGAATAACAATCAATGCAGCCGCTTACTGCGCTACCCTGACTAAACGTCGACGTACAGTACGAAATAAGCGACGTGGCCTTCTGATGTCTGGAGTCTTGTTGCTGCATGACAATGCCAGACCCCATTCTGCCATTCACACCCAAAATCTGATTAGATCTTTTGGATGGGAACAGAATGAGCACCCTCCGTACAGTCCAGACTCGGTGCCGAGCGACTTTCCCTTGTTCTGCAATTTTTTTTACGTTTTCTTGCCAATTGGTGTTACTTAATAGATGAAGGGTGTCGAAAAATAATCCTTACATTCGCCGGAAAAGGATAGGTTAATGATAATAACAAAAGAGAATGGTAATAGAGGTCCAAGGCCGAGCAGGCGCCAGCCGGTAGGAGAGGTGATCAGGGGAAGCCAGAAACAGGAAGATAGACATCCCTCACTTCTTGAAGATACGAGAAGAAGGACCTAAATGCTCCCAGAGACACCACCCACAACCATGACACACAGGCCTATTGCGGGGAGGGGGGCATTCCCACGCATATGAGTGGTCACTCCCCCCCCTTACAATGCGCTGCTAGCTATCACTCGCCCTCGCGGGCCCTAGGTTGTGGCTGTCACCCACGCCCTCAGACCCTCGAGGGGAGGAAAGGCACGTCCCTTTGGTTGACGGCGACCGGCTGGCGAATGCAAGGCCCACCCGACTAACACAAATTAACACAACAAACCATAACACTCAGATCACACAATATAGAAAAATACAGGGCACGGCAATCCACCCACCATCCTACCAATTGAACATAAACAATGAAAACAAGAAAATGTCCGAAGACCACTGTAATCACGGGATATGGGTACCCTGTTTGGTTGAGCCGCAGAAACGTCACCAACACATAAGCGAGCCGAATAGAGTGCGGGTAGGCACAGATCGCAAAAGAGCCTCACTAACACCAAGCACCCTAAGAGAAGAGAGTGACTGGGGAAACCACACCCCCTTCTACGAGACAGTGATCGGGAGTACGGTCATCCCAGCCACCTTAAACTAATCCATCACAGACTTTATCAAGTACTGGTTCTTCTCGTAGCGGTCACGCTTTTTGCCAAAAGACAATTTTAACTCTCGACACTAGACGACCTGACCGTCCAAAAAATAGGTGGATTCCTGACCAGTTTTGAAGACCACCAAGTCAGGTTTTCGCAGTCCATCGGCAGTCCTATATCTTGGTTCAGGACGTACTTGGAACCCCTTCTCAACAAGGTGATATGGTACCACCCCCACGAGGTGGTCGTGCCGAGAGATTCGCGCATCATGGGTGCGAGGGCATTGCTGCACCACATGATACGCGGTCTCGGCATCTGCACACCCCGCCCGACACTTAGGCAAGAAGTCAGAGGGGCCCCTCCTGCCTCTTCTAGTTCTCGCCCTTGTTGGGAGACTGTTGCTGATTAACTGCACATAAGAAATGAAATCATACAAATGGACCCCTCCCCCCCCCTGAGAAAACCAAGAGGTAGAGGTGGTTGAAGAGGGGGTGGTAGGCTCCATATCAGTACTGCCAACAGAGTCTAACCAGACTGTGCGCCAAAAGGTTTTAATTTTGGAAGAAGTGTCAAGGACCCGCCCATTCGTCACAGCAGCACTCTCCGTCCATTCCACCCTCCGAGAAAAGTGAGGTAATTTAAAAAGATCTCGCGCTGGGGCATAGTTGGACTCCAATAAGTACAAACAGAAGCATTGCTTCGAAGTACATTATATCGCATTGTATGAAATATATACATAATAAAATAGTTTTAAATTATATATCTGTACATCGCAAAAATTTGTTGAAGAATAGTTGATACCCACTGTTTAAAGCATTTAGACCAGAAAACTTTTCGAATTTATTTTGTCTCTATGTCTATTTGTTTGTTTAGGTATTACACGGATTTTGATTCAGTTTTCATCGAAAAGCAGAACGTGAACTCAACAGAATTTTTCTGATCGTTACTGACTTTACCTTGAAGAAGTTCAGTGCCGAGTGTTTAGAGCGTGAAATTCAAGGCTCTTTTTCAAATGTGTGAAATAAAATACAGTAATATAGGCCTAAATGTATTTATTTCCACTGTTCGTACATTAGAACGTTGCGTACCTCAGCTGCTGGCAGTTCATTAAAAAACGCTGATTCATTTGACATTTTCGCCTTTCCTTGAGCTCTACAATGACTGAAGTGTATCGTCTTTGTGGGAATAAACACCAACTCCGTGTAAAGTGATCACAAGTTTTAGAAAATAAACGTGTTTATCAGGGTCATCGGAAATTTGTAGCTTGTGTTCTTCCTGTATTCCGCCATCTACTTAAGATCATGTTATTTGGAGAGATCCATGAGTGTGTCGGCAAAATCACTACTTATATAACCGTTTCTGCATCACATTTTTCGTCGACTGCTGCTTCATCGAGATAGGTGGGCATGGTAGTAAATCACTAGATTCGCATTGTAGCATAGACTGTTCAGGGTCATCTCTCCGCAAAGTTCTGGCACATAGTTTGTCTGTCAGTTGTGTGGGTCTGCCACCCAAAATATGCTGTAAATATTCCCAAAGTGGTTTAATTAGGTTCAAGCCGTGGCTTTGAGAATGCCCGTTAAGCAACCCTGTCCGAATATCTTGAAATCAAGATGTAATTGCCCCTGTTTGTGAAGAGAAGAATGATCGTTCTGAGTAAAAAAAAAAAAACGCCTCTTTCAAATTTTTACCAGAATGTGGAAAGCATCCAGAATGTATTTTTACACGCCACAATTCATAGAGCCATTAATTAAAACTAATGGCGCAAGCCTAAATCAAGAGAAATAACCACATATGAATAAACTACTACCATCACATTACAGTTTTGATGCAACACAATCAGGTAATACTGTTCATCAGATATCTGCCAGGTCCTTTCCTGTAAACCGAAGTGCTAGAACATTTAATGTGATATATCACTATGTAAGACCTTATTCCACTGTTCCAGAGTCCAATGATGGTGATGTTTGTGCAACTCCAAATAGCATCGGGTACTGATGCTTATAGTCAATGGATTATTGACCGTATCAGGACTACGAAAACCAAGTTATATCACCTCCCAGTGGAGAGTCATATTACTGAGTTGTCGGCCACCCTCCACATAGCCTCTGAATGCATGCGGCAAAATCGCCGCCTACATTGGCTGCAGTCCGGGCCAAACCTCTGGCCAGAGCAGCAGACCCTCAGGGGAGTTATCCGCTTCTGGCGGAAGAACCGCCTCCCCCCTTATAAGCCAATCATAGAGGACAGGGAAGCTGGTCTTGAGGTGCTCCACTGATATATGGAACGTCTGAATCAATTTCTCGTCCTCCCGTGATCCTCGCCCTCGCCCATGCATGGCTCCAACTTACGTGGCTGAGGAAGAAACGGTCAGTAATCTGTCGCATCGCAACATTTGAAAAAACTGAAATGTCTTGCAATTTTTTGTCGCCATATATACTTGGAGAGCTTGGCATGTCACAATTGACACCAATTCACAAAAAAATATTATTATATCAATTGAACCTATGATGTCGACATTAAACTTTTATTATTATGGTCAAATTTTTATCTTTTGGATCTATTCATTTTCGATTCCTTTTAGTTTTGGACATTTTGTATTTATTTGGAAAAATTTGTAAATTTTTAAATCTTTGGAAATTGTAGAGTTAAATATCGTCTCAAGGTCACCATGAAGCCAAGTTTAAGGTTACCCGTCATACATGGCTGCCATTAGAGGCCACTGCCCAGCACCACATCATCACCCAGAAAACCCGTGTTCCCTAATAGGCTATTTTATACTCACCGAGCGAGGTGGCGCAGTTGTAAACATCTGGACTCGCATTCAGGAGGGCCTGGGTTTGAATCCCGATCCGGTCATAATGATTTTGGTTTTCCCTAGGTCGCTCCAGGCGAAATTTGGGATGGTTTCTTACTACAGGCCACTGCCGATTCCATCTCCGTTCCTGCTTCTCTGAGCAAATTGCTCCATCTCTAATGACTTCACTGTCAATGAGACGTTAAGCCCAACCAACCTATATATTTTACACTCGTTACTCTCCATGAAATAATGGTCTCATATATATCTTAAAGGAAATGCAAGAATAAAGGACGTATTACGTAAATGGGTTTTTGGAACACTGAAGACTAAAAACATGTTGTAGATGAGGAATGCAGAGAGGTTTACAAAGTTTTGAGGTTTTGAGCACCGNTAATAAAGGAACACTGAAGACTAAAAACATGTTGTAGATGAGGAATGCAGAGAGGTTTACAAAGTTTTGAGGTTTTGAGCACCGGTAAAGGTGAAGAGAGGTGAAGATGGAGTAGCGACGAAATGTAAAGGTGGATAAAACAGGAGTGACCCGAGAAAAACCCGCCAGCCAACGGCAAATTCCACCATGTTACCCACATCCTAAAATCCAGATAACCTCACCGAGAATCGAACCCTTTTCGCCTTGGTGGGAACGGAATAGGCCTAGTAGAGTTTGAAGAGTGATAAGCATAACGAATTAATTTTCAGAACCGTTTTAGTGGTGTGTTTACGTGAATTTCTGTGTGGGTACGTGATTCTTTAATTATAAAAAAAAAATTCAAGCAATTCCCATTGGAGAGCGATTCAGGCAAATGTCATAGGAAACTGATTTTAAGACTTGAAGACCTAAAAAATAGTTTTTCCTCAGTCTCATGCCGAATTCCGGTAGTTACTTTAATTTATGAAATAAGTTCTATATACGCACTTAAGAGTAGGCACATATTTATGATATTGCGTGAAAGAAAATTAAAGAAAAATGTAATCCTTGCACTCTAAATCTGAATCGGTAAAAATTGCACTGTTTAAATCTGTTAACAGCGCTTGACTTATATAACAGTCACTTCAGCGAGTTTAACTGAAAAATTAATCAAACAATTCCAATTTTCCTTCACTTATTGATTCAGTGACATTTACCACTTATTGATCAAACATTTCATTCGCTGTTTTTCAGTGATTTGGTATTTAACTGATGACTCAGTTAAACATGGCATATAAAATGAAACAGCACATGAGTAGAATATAGAAGTGTGTTCTCGAATGAGGCGATGGGGGAGCGCCATGTTGTGACGTCACCTGATCACTATATTGGATCTGGGTGACCTTAACCTTGACACCGTGCCCGTGACTTTGGATAAACCTTGAGAGCAAAAAATTGCATGACATATTAAGAAAAATGTTTAACATAAGCCCATTTTTAAAAAATATTATTGAAAGATTTACACGCAGTAGGCCCGGGGGTTCGGTGGCGGATGGAGCGACTGAACTCCCGGGAAGAAGGGGATAAGAAAGCGGAGGCGGAGCCGACTGACCATCATGTTGTAACGTCACCCGACCGCCATATTGGATCTGTGTGACCTTGAAATTAAACTCACGCCCGTGACATTGCCCCTTTGTCTGTGTACTTAAATGAGCTTAAACCCGAAAAGAAACAAAATTCCCAAAAAAAAAAAATTTAAAAATAAAAACATTTTATTTGAAAAAAANTTTAAAAATAAAAACATTTTATTTGAAAAAAAAAAAAATTAAAAATAATTAAAGACTTACATGCAGGAGCTCCGGAGTTCGATGGTGGGTGGGGCACACATACTCATGTCACGAAAACCACCAGATGACTGAATCCCTCAACCATTTTTTTTTTCATTGGTTCATGTCANCGTGACATTGCCCCTTTGTCTGTGTACTTAAATGAGCTTAAACCCGAAAAGAAACAAAATTCCCAAAAAAAAAAAATTTAAAAATAAAAACATTTTATTTGAAAAAAAAAAAAAAAATTAAAAATAATTAAAGACTTACATGCAGGAGCTCCGGAGTTCGATGGTGGGTGGAGCACACATACTCATGTCACGAAAACCACCAGATGACTGAATCCCTCAACCATTTTTTTTTTCATTGGTTCATGTCANGCACACATACTCATGTCACGAAAACCACCAGATGACTGAATCCCTCAACCATTTTTTTTTTCATTGGTTCATGTCACACCACTTCTCCACCATCTCATTGCTCGACTGATAAGTAGGGTCACATATATCCCCTCCAAATCTACCACATAACTTTTTTGGCTCCCATGCAACATCTCATTTTTTTTGTATCACACCCCGCACCAACGCCACAAATATTTTCTTGGCCTTTCTTACTCCCCTCCCCCCTCCTCCCACCAATTACTGGCATTTGCCCCCTTACATCTATCAGACATTTCATTGGTATTATACCACACTTACGACCCCCTCCTTCACTCCTCTCTCAATATTTCCTAACACCTTCGCTACACACGCTCCTTCCTTTTCCCAGCCCTCCTCAAGGCGACCGCCCTCCCATATCACAAATCAATTTAGCCGGTTTTCCATTGGGTATTTATTCTGTTACCCCTACACCCTAACCACAATATTCAATTTACTATCTAGTAGACCCCCCTCTACCCAATTACCCGCTACAGTGAATCAATGGTTTACATCGCACCTCTTTATTAATAGAATTCGTTCGACTCCCGGCTCCCTCAACGCCTTACCTACCATTTATACACTACAGCTCAACCCCTACCACTACCACTAGACTACGCTGGTGATTTCACGATAACGTCAAATTGCTCGCTCATGATTGGTTGTTGGTCACGTTATATCTCGTACTCTACAGATTATTAACATAGTCAAAGACACGCCACATTAGAGTTCTTCGTCTGTTGCGAGAGGTGACAGGTCGCACGCTCTTCCCTGGTGTTTTCAGCATTGAGTCCGGTGAGATATGTTTTATGTTCATCTCTTCCTTTGAATTCTGACGGTTATTATCGAACGTGCTCGCAATTACACATACATTTCCCCACAAAAGTAAAACAAAAAACTGTGCCTAAAATTTTGAATACCAGTTCGGACCAGCGAGTTATTGGAGTGGNTTCCCCACAAAAGTAAAACAAAAAACTGTGCCTAAAATTTTGAATACCAGTTCGGACCAGCGAGTTATTGGAGTGGAAATATAAAGATGAAGTGTTCGGTTAATATAATGTCTTTGGAGTTTCCATCGTTCACTCTATATGGACTTACTATCAACTAAATGGCAATCATACCTCAAAAACATACCTCTAAAATCGTACCTCAAAAAATACCCCAAGAAACATACCTCAAAAATCNATGGCAATCATACCTCAAAAACATACCTCTAAAATCGTACCTCAAAAAATACCCCAAGAAACATACCTCAAAAATCGTACTTCAAAAACCACACTTCCAAAATCATGCCTCAAGAACATACTTCAAGAAACATATCTCAAAAAGCATACCTAATGATTCAAACCTCAAGAAACATACCTCTAAAATCGTACCTCCAAAATAGTACCTCAAAAATACCCCAAGAAAGATACCTCTAAAATCGTACTTCAAAAACTATACTTCGAAAATCATGCCTCAAAACATACTTCAAGAAACATATCTCAAAAGGTATACCTCGCGAGACAAACCTCAAGAAACATACCGAAAAAAAAACATACCTGGNTTCAAGAAACATATCTCAAAAGGTATACCTCGCGAGACAAACCTCAAGAAACATACCGAAAAAAAAACATACCTGAAAATTCATACCTCAAAAACATAGCTCAAAAACATACCTCACAATTTATACCTCAAAAACATACATCGAAATTCATACCACAATATTTGTACCTAAAAATCCTACCTCAAAAAGATATCTCAAAATTTATATATTAAAAAAACATTTTTTGGCTTCAAGGTAACGTGCACGGGGTAAAGGTCTCAGGCGCGAGGTCAAGGCCAAGGTCACCAAGATCCAATAAGGTGGTCAACTCCGGCTTCGCTCCCCCACCCCGTTATTCCAGAAAATACAATTTAACCATCTCATATTTTTCAGTATTTTTCTGAAACGTGGTATCACGGTTTCACTCGTTTCGTTTCATTTCGTTTTTAACGCAATCATCATAACACTCAGTTTAAAGGTCTAAAGAGCATGTATTAACAAGTCTAATGTTGCCAATTGAACTTAAAAAGAAAAGAATTTTCGTAACATTTAGAGTTACAGAAATTTTTGATGTAGGTAATGAATATATTTTCCTCTCAAACAGTGAACATCGTCTTGAGAGCGCAATTGGAGCCGACCTCCGTGGCGAAGCTGGTTGCGTACTGGCTTACATCGTGAGGGTTCTGGTTTCAATTCCAGGATAAGGCACGGAGGTATATTAGTGCCCTTCCGTATGAGTCATCCTTCGTGGGAATAAGTCAACGAACGTTGTCACCTATCGAGTAAATCAGTCTGTTTCCCTTAAACGGTTTTTACGTTAGACTGAATATAATATGTAGATAGTAGCACAAATTCACGCTATATCAATTAGATGAGCAATTTTGATACAATTTTTGACTCAAACCTTTGAAAAATCACCCCATGCATGATGTAATTGGGTGTTTCCTGTATATGTAATGTATCACAAGCGATTTATACTTATGTTAAAATAATATACCGTATTGGTTGTTAAATTTAACGTGTTTTTATATTTATATATAAATTATATTTCATTTATAGTCAATACGAATGAAAATAGACAAAAAAATAGGTGTGATGGTGATGCCTAGTAAAAAATAGTTCTTATGCAAGATATTATTAAAATGATTGCGCAAAATTACGGTGCGCTGTCCCGTTCATGTAATGCTCAAAACGTAGTCAAGCTTTGATTGCATGAGGCGGAGGAATATCCTGAAAGTAAAACTTTAGGATGCTTGAGAAAAGTTTGAAGGAACCGTGAATTGACTAAAATCATACTAATATTATAAATGCGTAAGTCTCTCTCTCTCTGTGTGTGTGTGTGTGTGTGTGTGTTTGTTACCACTGAGCTCCATTACGGCTGAACGAATTTTGATGAAATTTGGTATGTAGGTACTTTAGATCCTGGAATACGACATGTGATACTTTTAATCCCGGAAAATTTTACAGATCCTGTGGAATAACAACAAAACCTAATTCTGCAACGACTATGAACGTGAACGAAATATTTTTTTCCTCTGGTGTCAGAGTTTATCAGGTCGCCCAAGGACCTCTGAAATGGTTTAACGACTGCTATCAATCGATAACAACCGGGACCGAATATTTAACGTGTCCTTCGAAGCCCGGAAGCGCCCAGATGTTGTGCCACTAAACGGTCACCCATCCAAATGGGTGCCGCTGGGAACGTTGCTTAAATTTGGTGATCGATTAAGAACCCTCAGCCAAGCGCAAAAAGTAGTACCTAGATGCACTTATTTCTGAAGATAAAACTTGATGAAACTCACGTTTTGATTTTCATACATCGACGCTGAAAAGCGGAAATGTGGTAACTACGCGATATTTGCACAGATACACTCCAAAGACAATACCCTACTTCTTGGCTATCGGTAAAAAATATTTTCTTCCTTTTGGGTTGCCGTAATCAGTTAAAAAACTTATGCCAACATAATATAATATTATAATTCTGTTTTCACATAAACAAATTGTCTTTTCTCAATTTATTTATTAGTGCATCACTGTAAAACTCAATTGTACCCGGGCGAAGCCGGGCCGGTTCGCTAGTAAGATTATAATTTTTATACTCTCTAATTTTTCCGAGTATTTGGAAATCGTGGGCAAATATTTTATTTCTTTAACCCTGACCTGTATTAGGCCTGAGGAGACATGGCTAATCCGAGGTTTCGAACGCAAATTGCATTAACAAATGAAAATTTCTTGTAAGAATCACCATGGGAAAATTTTGGTTAAAATTCAATCTCTCTGACACATAATATTTAATGCCTAATTCCAATTTCAGGCGTGCGTAGCCATGTTAAAAATATTAATGTTTTTTTACAATTTGGTGCATAAAATTTCCATGATATTTTCAACTTCCGAGCTTGCAAAGCCATAGTATAATAATATCTTCTTTTATTATCTATCAAACACTAATTTTTATTCACAAATTTTATTTTTGTAAGAAATTGTAATCTTAGAGCGATACATTTATTTATTTTATATTTGCACAAAATAAATGTTATTGAAAAAATAATGTTTTGGTGAAGAACCGCGTGCACTGATAGTTGTATATTATTGAAAATTTTGAATAAAAATACGGATTGAAACTTGACATTGTTTATTTCAAAAATTGCACATCATGGTAAGGTCAAAAAAGAGACTGCCAGACTTACAAGGCAAGGAGTACTTAAATGTTTCTAGCTCGCAACCGGATAGGTCGAACAGTAGTGTCTAAGTTCGGTTTAATCACTGGATCTTTATATTCACCCAGTGATTCGTCAAAGACTTCGGAAAATTCTCGCTCCTAGTTTGGAATTGATGATGATTGCATCTTCCTTGTGTAATTGATGAAGTTTTTATCTTTTTATCCGTGTCACGTGATGTTCTTGAATGTACACATAAAACGGGTTGTAAAGTGGCGTTTCACCTTCATGGTTCCAGTTCATATCCGTTCAAGTTATATTATTGGTATAAAATAACTGTGAATAAGAGACTCATAATAAAAATAAATAACAGCTGGTGAGGTCTGCACATTGCCACCAACATAAAGTGAGAATGTGTAGTGTACTCTGTGCTCTATCGTAGGCAGTACCGTAGAACCTATTTTGGCTTGTTTTGGCGAACAAATGAATAGGATAAGGATCTCTGATTATACCGTTGACTTGCAACTCTCTACTCGTAAACTCCCTGGAATCTGGAAAAAAGAAATAAATCATTAAACCAGATATAAAATTGGGGGACGATGACGGGATCGTGAAGGCATGCTGCTTGCATACTGTAATCAATAATTGCGTAGATAATTGCAAACAAATTATTTCAATACGAAGATGGTGTCTCGCATTATCAATTAAAAAGTTTGTACAGGCAACCCCTTAGATTTGCCCCTGTATACGGAAATAGCAAACTTTTACTTAGAAGCCATTGGAGTATTCACGAATAAAATTTAACCGCTGTGTTCAGGAACAAGGTCAGTCAATTTCCGAGCATGTTCCTGAATTACGTTGTCTTGCCGAATCCTGCAATCTTGGGGGTCATTTAGATTTAACCTTGCATGAAATACTGGTGTGCGGAATGTTATATAACACCACACAGTGTAAGTTACTATCTAAAAAATATATATAACATTCGCACAGGCATTCACAAGAGTCCAAACGGCTGAAGTGGCATTGCAACAACTCCGTGCAATTCGCCATGGTCATACGCTATCCTCGGTTTCAGTAAATACATAACATGAGGCAGCATGTGACTAGAATAAAGATATGAATGAAAAGACACCCTCTACCAAATACAAACCATGATTAGGATGTGGTAGAGTACACCGTTGTAATAATTGACCATTTTAAGATACAGAATGTTACTTCTGCAAGAAAATTGAACGAATCTGTCATGGGAAACAAAATGTTAAAGGAAAATTATATACCCATTCGATAACACAGACACCAGCTTAAGGCTCAGTTTCATATTCTGAGTCGATATAAGATATGTTGTACACTCTAAGAAATTATTCGTGGATTTACTACATGAGTGTATACGTAGAGTGAGAAAGCTCGAATGGTAAAGTGATTTCCCACATATTCATGCTAGCACTTCTACATTTGCTCAGGAAACAGTCAAATGCGTATGGAACTTCCAAACTTTGTATAGTAGCGACGCCAAACATTACCTAGTTGTAGCAAGATGTGCGATATTATTTAAATACGATATACGGGTTAAAAACTTCCAATTCATTTTAGGAAATTTACCAGAAATTTTTTAACAGTGTATTACATGAACTGTTTAGTAGTTAACAACCAGAATCTCTCAGAGATAATGACAACTGTAAAAATGAATAGTGTTCCAATAAAAATGGAAATCGACATATGTGCCGCCTTAATTGTACTAGGACAGTCAGTATGACAAACAATCGCACCTGATGGAGATAGTTTAGAACTATCAGCGTAACTTCTCATAGATTATGATCGCAATGAAGTGCGGACACTTGGGATGGTTGATGGGGAAGTGCGATATGGTAGNCGTAACTTCTCATAGATTATGATCGCAATGAAGTGCGGACACTTGGGATGGTTGATGGGGAAGTGCGATATGGTAGCTACAGTGGGAGGCTTCCTTTAGTAATCACAGATCGAAACCATACTTATGTACTTGGTCGTAACTGACTTCAANATGACAAACAATCGCACCTGATGGAGATAGTTTAGAACTATCAGCGTAACTTCTCATAGATTATGATCGCAATGAAGTGCGGACACTTGGGATGGTTGATGGGGAAGTGCGATATGGTAGCTACAGTGGGAGGCTTCCTTTAGTAATCACAGATCGAAACCATACTTATGTACTTGGTCGTAACTGACTTCAACCACTCAAGATTTCCGTGAAAGGTAACAGGGAGATGGAATTCAATTTTTAGGGAACTGGTTAATTGGCAAAAACCCAACACCGAGTTTCATTTTTGACGGAGAGAGTCTATATTGAGTAGCGTGTAACAATGCAATAATTTTAATTACAAAACAGCTACTTTCCGCCTGGTGTAGTATGGTTCATTTGGCTGCTCTCTGCTATGTTTCCTAGTCGGCAAAGCCTATCCCTGGATTATGACTGTATATAGCGCTGCTTTATGCCGTCGTTTTTGCAACAAGCAGACGCCTCTTTGCAGTTTTTGCATTGCANAACCACTCAATATTTCCGTGAAAGGTAACAGGGAGATGGAATTCAATTTTTAGGGAACTGGTTAATTGGCAAAAACGCAACACCGAGTTTCATTTTTGACGGAGAGAGTCTATATTGAGTAGCGTGTAACAATACAATAATTTTAATTACAAAACAGCTACTTTCCGCCTGGTGTAGTATGGTTCATTTGTCTGCTCTCTGCTAGGTTTCCTAGTCGGCAAAGCTTATCACTGGATTATGACTGTATATAGCGCTGCTTTATGTCGTTGTTTTTGCAACAAGCAGACGCCTCTTTGCAGTTTTTGCATTGCAACAATCGATTAAGTGAAAGGCATGTCCGGAGTTATTTTCCGCGTCTGAGGCAGAGAAGCGAAGGAGCGATAAGGGCTGCATTGTTACGTGCACCAAGAGTGCCATCGCCTCTTAGCGCATGGCTTCGAATTGGCGTGCAGTGTTCTCGTCGTTTTGTGTGCGCCTATGGGACGTACAGCAGTGAATTTATCATTTTGTTGGTAGAAAGTCTGTGGCAAGTTTCAATGCAGGATCCTTAAGTATTTTTGTATGTATATGACGTATAAATACAAATATTTAAAACACTGTGCAACAAAATTTAAGTGTTCGGAAGGCGGGGCCCTTAAAATGTTTAATTTTTCCAACTCGACTTTGTAAGACCCTATTAAATCTTGGTTTTTCGGCACTGGGTTTATATTCCATTGGTTGATACATATGTTTTTCGCGTAAAAATTTCACCACTTTCTTTACTCCAAAACACTTAAGCTCAGATCCATTTTCGTTATTGGATTATTTGTATTGCTACACGTATTAGCTCTCTGGCATTAACCATTATTTTAATGGATGAAACTCTTCTCAATCTTGTTATTAATCGCAAACCATCTACTGAAACTATTGTCCGTGCAAGCAGAGTGCGTTGAGCTGACCGCAGAGCGCCGCGTGACAGATGCTGCAGTCAGGTGCAGCAGAAATTATATTCAGCACACTACAGCTTCAGAAACAGTGGCCTGTGTTTGCTTGCGAAAAGGTGTAACTGTAAAATAGCGATTTTACAGTAGAGCGATTTAAAGGTTTTCGACTCTAAGCAAATTACCGTTGTGAGGAAACATTTATAAATAACTTTATGATATTGAACGCATTCATTAACGAATCTTCACTGAGCAAAATCAGTTAGTTAAATGTGGTGTTTATCTGTGAGTAATACGAAATAAAAATACAAATAATAAAAAGTATCTTCTTACGCCTCTTTGTGCGCAATATGTGGTTACACAAAATAAGTTACGCCCACCTTACAGTTTCTTGTATTGCAAATATTGAGATAGTCATATTAAACAACGAAATAATAATGCAGGTTTCTACAAATATTTCTAAGACACACTTCAAGTAAAATTACCTATGATCAAGATTATAACAAAAAGTTGAGTGTTCTTCTGATGTAATTACAAGAGTGTCGCTAACATACAAGGAAATAAGTCATATTTTGCTGTTTATATCTTTGGTCTGTCATTGTTCAGTTTCCGTAAAGTGATCTAAGAGGCGACTGTTTTTTTTTTTTTTTTTTTTTTTTTTTAGTTTGACAATTTTGTACGTTTCTTCAAAGGGGTTGATCTTGAAGAAAATCTTCCGATGATACCTATTTGTGACCATGAACTGAGTCATTTTTGTCCAGAGTACATCCTGTTGATTTGTGTCTTCTTTTCTTAACGAGAAAACTAGCAGGTCTTGGCAATATATTTTACAGTCCTTTAAATTTGCTTGGGATGGAACAAATAAATCTCCGGAATATTTTATAGCACTGGAAATTATACTTCGTGCTGCTGAAACGCCCTCACTTTGGCCATGGAAACGTTAAAAAATTCACAAATAAATGTCTTTGATGTTTTTGTTATAGTTTATTACGTTTAACAACATACCAAACCACAATTGAATTTTTGTTCTGGGCATTGCAGCCATTATCAAAGTGTGTAGCAGACTGAACACCTTTGGCATCATACTCCTTTAAGAATAACTAGATGCAGGTTGCTATTTCTGAAGAACAGCTTCTGCTGTCAGCTTAACTCCATGTGTAACAGTAGCAGTCTTTCGATGAAAGCACAGTAATAGTTAAGTTGTAAACAGTCAGTCTTATTTTGTAGAAGATAGCACTTTCTTTTGAAATTTAAAGGTAAATCACTTGTTGCAAATCAAATACAGCGCAGATAAAGGTACTGTGAGTCAAAGCTATGTCTTTACATTGTTGCGTTATTTCCCTATCTTTTTCGTTCTTGCCTCATGCTGACAGTACATTTCCTAAAGTTTTTTCCCCGTTTGCTTTCATCACCAATCTTGTATGTCATACATAAGCTACATTGGTTTTTTCGGAGAATGGAAGGACAATTTCATTTCAATGAACACATGACGGCATTTCTCAATACAAACACAAATCACAAAAACTGTTAATTCAGTGAAGGCATTAGTTAATTTCTAACTAACGATATTGTTTGTATTATTGTAGTACAAAACGAGCACATAAAGTGTAGATTACCCCCACACTCGTTCGGAAATATGGAATTACAAAAAGTAAGTTAATTCAGTGAAGGCCTAACATGAAAATTATATAAGCCGATTGCAGACAGAAAGGCGTATTTTTAGTTACGCCTTTCTCTTTGTGACGAGTTAATGATTCCTTTACACACAAAGAGGCGTATCTCAGTTACGCATATCTGTCTGCAAACATTATTTCTTAAAATCAGTTACGTCTAATCTTTCATTTAATATATCAACGGAATTAAGTCCCATATAAATACGCCCTTTTGGGAGCAGTTAGAGAGCATTCAAAGACATCGACTGGTAGGCGTAACATAAAAGTAGATTTTTTTTTGAGTTACGCCATTTTGTAAGCAAGGCGACGATATACAGAAATGCCAACTTTAAAGAGACGAACGTCATGTCACGATGGCACGCAGAACTCAGCAGTGAGATAAAAAAAATCCCGCCGAAAATAAAAGTTACAGAAAGAGATACTATAAGAGATATCAGTTCTAACTCACAAATTAAATCTAAAATACGTACGTACCAAAACTTATGTGCACATTCCCTATCAACCAGCACAGAAATCCATTCCCATACAAGTTAATTGAGCCTACTTGTACTGCCGGCCGAATAAATGCCAAACATTTCGAATTTGCGTATTATTTTCCACAAGTTTTGAATTACAGCCAATGTATTATAATTTAATAATATATTGGGATAATTCAACAACTTTTATAATGAGTCCCTAACAATGCCCCGCCTCCGTTACCTTTTCCTTCATCATCACAACACACGCAGTCATTGTCCGCAAGAAATATGAGGTTATCTCGAAAATGGCAAGAGTTAGAGAGTTACACTACGACACCTTTTTTGTACATTTGTTGCCTGTGTTTCATATGCTGCTCTCAAACACTGATGATACTTTGTAAAGCACATTTATTTACCCAAACAGGAGTGTCAAACATTATTTCTTACACGATTTTGGTGGATACCATTTGCAAAACCTTTGTTTTATCAAAGATCTTGGTTAAAATAATTAGTTTACAAATTTTCGTTATTCTAACTCGGGTATTTTTTCACAATATCCCACATAACAAACTTTTACCTCTCCACTTTTCAAGAATTCTACAAGCCTTAATTTTATACCAACCATGGGTGTCCTGTATCAAACTCTCAATTTTTTGTGTAAAATAAACCTGTACGAGTTAGTACACATTTTTCTGGCCAATGATATATTTCTAAATTAAATAAAAAATCATAGGAAATTGATACCAGGAATATATGTGTTAGTATGTTAAGCATACAAATATTCTCAATTCATAAACAATTACTTTTACATTACCTTAAAAAATTTAATGTATGCTTTTAAAAAAAAATTACGCTCATTGAAATCTAGCACGCCAAGAACGAACCAATAATTCAAACGAATATTTTTATAATGGTACACACAAACAAATGAAGGTTTTACGGTATCGTTGTATTACGGTAATTTTCTATCCATGGCACAGTAAAAGGGCACATTTAATACCTAGTCAGACTGCTTCGTGCCTGGATACATGCGTCTATATGGTCGTGCATGGAATGAAACAAACGTCATATGTTAACCTTTGGCTGATTTTCCCACAGATGTTTCAAATCATGTTCCCTATCGCGAGCATTTCGACATGGAGTAAGCTAGCGTCCTGAATGGCCTCACAAATATATAGTGAGTGACAAGTCACGAAGGCACTAATACAGAGACAGAGCTGTGTAGGGGCGAGTGTTCTTGCTGGAAATTGGCTCGTTGCCATTCAGTTAGGAGAAGTAATACATGGGTAGGCAAAGCAAGGCATTTCGTTGACATCGGGGTTATCAGATTGGCAACAAGCTGTTCCAGCAAGGAAATTGAAAGGATTCAGTCACTGTCTAAGTGACGGTTGAAAATGTATTTATTAGATAGCTCTTTAAATCATCACACCAGTAGTAGGGATGTGTGCTGTTATAAAAAGAGACAAATATTGTAGCATTTATTGGCAGTCCTTCATATTCTGGCACGGTGGTTACCCATTCCCAAAGAAAATCGTATTTCGTCGCTAAGGACTATACGTCACCAGTCATAAGCATTCCATGCTGCTTTCTGCTGACAGAACATCAAACGAAGGTAAAACTATAGATATGTTAATGGCATAACACTTAAAAATCGTTTGTATCACAGATACACCTATGCTGGGAGTCTGGAAATACTCCTTATCTATCTGTGACGCTCTAGTACAGAAGCTAATTGTCCATGGATGGTGAACAAGGCAGACGCTGTCTCCGTTCATCTCTGATAACCAAATATTCCTTCCTTCTGGGTATCTGTCAAGATCGTCCAGAACCAGTTCGTCATGTAGGGAGTACTTTCACCTATCCACTGTTCCCATTACAGCCATACTTTAAAGTCAGAGCAGCCTCAATTAAGGGCAATTCGGGGCACTTCCCGCCCTGTGTTTCATAACACTGTGACCTAGTGTCTCTCAAATTCCATCGAATGGCTGTCTCACACATCTTCTCGGCATAGCTATTGTTTATTTATCGCCCTTATCAAGTATCTCACTTTTCACATTACATTTATTGATTTGAGGTCTGTTTCTATTTGCCACACGAAAATCGTTGACAGTACCCTCGTATGACGTAAGTGCGTATCCCATCGTCAAATATTTTAACGGTATACTTTTTCAATGTGTCTATTTACCAATTTTCAGTCACCAAAATGTCAATGCCAGTGAGTGTAGTCATACATGGGAAAACAGTATTCAAATTAAAACGGACTATATTTCCCAGCAAAAGAACTGCTCTGAAAAATGTAAGGTATTACATTTTTCACTAACATGTGTTTTCATTACTAGTTCAAAGACTAACAACAGTCTCCTTGCAGTTACAAGGTGAATTATTTTTAAGCATATCTTTTCTCTGCAATGTTTAACATTTTATCCCCTCTCATATATTTGTGGGCATAAAAAGATTAAATGTTCAAAAATTTCAAAATTCAATCAATTAATATTTTTTAAGAAATATTGTCAGTAATAACTGAACATTTTCCTTGCAAGCACAACAACTAAATACATGTAACATGTAACGGAGGAAGGGGAAGTTGGTTTTCTACGTTAAGCCTTTATATAAATCTTAAATTCCGAAATGAAAAAAAGAGAAGTAATAATTAAAAACTTAAAGCCAGATATCTATGCATCTTAAAAATCAAAGCTTATTTAAAGTGATCACAGAAAATTTCATTATTTAATCTCTTGAAAGCACCCAGCTTATTTCCTTGATAATGGAAATGAAAGTGAAGAAGACTTTAAGGATAAACAGTGAAATTGAATTTTTCAGTGGCTCTGTTCCTCAAAAAAAATTTTTTTTTTTTTTTTAAATTTTGAGGAACCTGTAAAGTTAAATGAATATAAATAGTGACTGAGAATTTTAATAAATATTTTATTGTACATGGAATTACTCTTACGACAGCTTGTGCATGCTCTTTGCTTTCGTGGACCTTTCTTCTAGGTTTATTTCTTTAATACATGCGACGTAATCACTCAAGACTTGCTGTTTTTATGCAGCAGCAATTAAAAACAACTTTTTTTTTCTGTTTGATGTATTGACTGTTCTGTTTCCTTAGCTGGGTGCTACTATGCTATACCTCGTAAAACGAAAGTATTCCCTATAATTAGAGGATTATTCAAATTTTCCTATTTCTGAAACATTTTGTTTACGAATAACGATGGAGACGGAAAAAGTTCTGGTGTATTTTATTATGCAAAGTGAATAATAATGTTGTGATTTAATTGTCGTATACTCTTCTGGCAAAGTAAAACCTGGATGTGAGTAAGGAAGGAGTAAAGCAGATGCAAGATGTATAAATTATTGAAAAAATGTAAAATAAGGATTTATATATATTTTGAAGTACAATGGAGAGCCAAAAAAACTGCGTATGCAAATAACAGAGGTATGGAACCAATCAGAGTAAAGCGATGCGGTCGGCAGCGCCTATATAAGACAACAATCATCTGGTAAAGTTGCTAGATCGGTTACTGCTGCTACAATGGCAGGTTATCAAGATTTCAGTGAGTTTGAACGTGGTGTTATAGTCGGCGCACGAGAGATGGGACATAGCATCTCCGAGGTAGCGATAAAATTAGGATTTTCACGTACGACCATTTCACGAGTGTGCTGTGAATATCGGGAAGTCGGTAAAACATCAAATCTTCGACATCGCTGCGGCCGGAAAAAGATCGTGAACGAACGGGACATACGACGACTGACGAGAATCATTAAACGTGACAGATGTGGAACCCTTTCCCAAATTGGCGTAGATTTCAATGCTGGGGCATTAACAAGTGCCAGCGTGCGAACCATTCAACGGACCATCATTGATATAGGCTTTCGGAGCCGAAGGCCCATTCGTGTACCGTCAGGTGTACTAGTTTTTTTGGCTCTTCAGTGTATGATGACTTCTCCTTCTTCAACTTTTACAGAAACACTACGCCAATGCTTGGAGTTAGTAATAAGTTTTTTTAGCAAGAATATTTGAAATAGGGGTAACATAATTCAAAACTGAATTATGTTTTACACCATAACCAATTACCATGTAACGGTCTCAAGGCGTGCATACGTCAGTTTGAAGAATTTGTAATAATTTACAGGTTGGATAAATATTTATCCTAAAGTAAAATTTCAGCCTGTTTTATCCAAAACACATCTCCATAGAAGAGTTTATGGTAAATTCTGTGGATCAGATATAAGTTGAAGGACAACATGGTGTTACTTCTAGCATATATATTTAAAGTCAGGTAGCAAAAGAGAGATTTTGAAAGTGCGCATCCTCCGAATCAAAGAGAATTATAAAAGAAATAGTTGTCATCCATGAACGATGAGGTGAAAACACCACGCAGGCACTATCGAACGGCGAGCATCGTCCATATTTGTTCCATGCAGCAAGAGCTGTTGTCTGTTAAAGCCTTTGAAGTGAAATGCATATTTTGTACAGCGGTCGTGAATCGAAATAAGAGTGACCCGTAGTAATAATGTAAAAAGGATGGTCATCGTAACTTACGTGAAGCCTGTGGTGACGATACGTCACCTTATCGGACAACTGCACAATAGGTAAGCTGTGGTGATCGGGATATGTTCTTGAATTTACCCCGCGTAGGTCGGTCGTCCATTATTGATGACCAGATAGAGTTAGCGCTGGGACTTCTTTCCTTTCTCTGTGAATGTAATGACCAAGAACTGTCCCTACAAGTTTGTCTTAGTCATCAAGCAGTGTGTAAAATAGCGAAGAAAATTTTGAACCTCAGGAAAATTCATAGTGTTGGATTACTCAACACCTGAAAGGAGTATATACATTGTTCCGGTATGCATCAATTAGAGTCCATATGAACAGACACCTCATTGGAGGGAGGGGGGGGGCGTTTCTGCAGCGTATTGTGCCCCCTGACGAGACGTTCGCATACGTGATGAACCCGAAATAAAGAGAAAATCGAATGACTAGCACCATCTAGTATCGACGTGGCCAAAGAAAATTTAGAGTAACCCAGTAGTGTGAAGGTAATTTTGACAGTGGAGTATGACAATGAATGTGTCATTTTTTGTCAAAGCTGTATCCCAGGCGAAACTACCACAGCAATGTACTATTGCTGTTTCCTTGAGCCACACCTGCGTCCGGCTTTAAGGTGCAAACATCAACATTTCCTGCAGGAAAATATACCTTTCATCTTGCAAGATAACGCGTTTTGTCATGTGGCAGGAGAAGGGAGTACCTTGTTGCGCTTGTGGCATTGAGAGGTACTGGAACATCCTCCGTATTCTTCTGGCATGAATCCATGTGTTTTTGACATGTTTCCGCTGTTGAATGAACATTTAGGGGTATGACGTTTCCTCGTATTTGCTCAGTGCTCCAAGCAGTAGAGTACTCCATCAATGTGATCCTCAGAACATCTCCCTTACGGAATACAACGCTTCCCACATATTTGGCAAACGTTTCAGCACTTCGCAGGTAATTATGTTGAATTAATGTCATGGAATTATACACGTGAGTTCAATAAGCCCGTTGTACGACCTACGTTGCCACTATTTTATTTAAAACGCTCGTATTTTTCCCCCACGTGCTTATTAGCAGTAACAGCAGTTGCTATAGCAAGACATAAAACTGACAAGAAGTGAAATTGTCACACTGTGGACACCATAGTGAGCTACAGCCAAATTGACTTAAAAAATAAATCCTATTTAGATCCTGCATTCTGTAAGGGGATACAGTGTTAATATAATTTTGTTGAGTAATTTTCTTTCCAGTTTTGAACAGCCTTAAATGCACATTATTACATTCTACTTACAATATTTTTAACATTTCTTTACGATTATTTTCTGAAAAACGTTCCACTCAATGGCCTAAAGAAGTAATGTCTCCCCCTACCTGGAACTATTTTGCTGCTATGAAGTACGGAAGTAAGGGATTGGTAAGGGCGACGTTAGCACGCAAGTCAAACCCTTCTTCGTCGCTACGGACAGAGCACTGACACGTCATGCAATTTTGCAACAACAAGATATGTACAGGCAATTTCATCACTTAATTACATTTTGAAATGAATAATTTATGATCAACGTCTCTGTCCACCTTTTAATTTTCTCTTCCGAAATTTCCACACCTTAACACCTTCCCGAAAATACCAGTCTCTGTAATTTTTTATTTCGAAAAAAAAAAAACTTTATAAGTTTTAGAGACTGACGCATACTAATATGTAACGTTTCTGAAATTATATTCGCAGCCAAGAACGATATGCTCAGTAGTTTTATAATAAACGTCATATTTTTAAAATTCTGCAGACCAAACGTGACATACAGCGGAAATTTTAAAAGTGCTTTATGAAAAACACGCGTTGCATTCTCCCGTGATTTGATATGTTTACTAGTTCTGATAAAGTTGTCATGGTTCAAACTCCGTGACATATTTTTGCTGGCAGTAATAAATAAATATTTTCTGTTTCATAAATATAAGTTCCCGTACTTCATTTCAGAAATAAATTCTTTTTTGAATATTTATTTCACTTTTAATGTCACCGAAAAGTAGCAATAGAAGGAAATTTTAAGCAAAAGCATCAATTATTTATTTATTGACTTTTTAATTTTTATAAATAACTTGCCTATTAAGAGGGCTATAGTAATTTGGCAGAAAGGCGTCTAAATGAACTGTCTGACGAACTTCAATCAGCTGGCATGTCGGAAAGATGTATATCAGCTGCCTGTCTACCAGCTGATCTGTCGATTGGCTGTCTGTCAGCTGCAGTGTTAAACAGTTGAATGTCTGTTAGGTGACGTGTTGGACAGACGCCTGTCAGCTGCCTTTCGAGGTGCAACCTGCTGTCTAGCTGACCTGTCTAATAGTTGTATGTCTGTTAGGTGGCATGTCGGACAACTGCCTATCGAACCACTAGCTATCGACCAGTTGTCTGTCAACCATCTGACCTGTTGAATAGCTGTCGGCTAGCTGGCCTTTCAAACAGCTACTTGTTTATCAGCTGCACGATGTACGTCGGTTATATTAAGATAGATTCAGTACATACCTGTCGAACAGATAACATTTGATCAGGTGTTCCATCCCACCTATGAACAGTAGGATCTAGAAGGCTAAGAAGAGTAGACGCGGTAAATGAATACAAAACGTTACACAAAATAACCCAAGTACAAAACATAACACATTAAACAAAGATAAATGAGATAAAAACAACATATAGTTCTATATAAAACTAGAAAACTAATGTATAACCTTCCCTATACTCTGTTTCATTTACGAAGGCCGTTTTCTGACAGTTATAAGATACTAGTGCCAGTGTTGTTGTTTTGCTGATGTATCCCTCCTCCTCAACTGTTCTGACACGTGAAAGCCACGCTGTTTGTTATGTCAACTGTTGACATTAAGCAGAATTGCGATGTTATATGTACAGCCAACTTTATTTATAAATACGAAATTTTCTAATGCAGCACAAACTGCATAATCCAAAATGTACATTTGCAAAAATTATTTTTAAATTTATATAGTAAATTCAAATTTTCAAAAGTAAAATGTAGGCTATATTTTGCCATATACATATTGGTTACAAGGTATAGAACATAGATATCTTTAATATTTTCTGTCATATTAAATTTTTTCTACAACTGATTGATTGCAGTTAAAGAGAGAATGTATTACTTAAGTCCATATTTTACGGGATTCACTTACATTGAAAATGTAATATATTTGTTTTCTTTTGCTGGTAAACATGAAGGAGGGGAAAGAGGTTGGAAACTGGGTTGGAAGTGGGGTGGGTTTATTCGTTATCATTATTTATGTCATCTTTATTTTTTTAATTCATGGCATGCTTTCCTATTAACTCCAAATTTTAGCTTACACGATTGCCAGTTATATCTTTCAATTTGGTTGTACCTTTTCAATAATGCTGTTTTCGTTGTTTTGTTAAATTTTTAAGTTAAGAGTTTATTCATGTATGAATCACCCACAAAATGTGCTTGTATCCTGACAGAAGCAAATATTTGGTACCTTTCCTGCGTTATTCTGCAACACATTAAAATAAGTTACAGATTTTATGTTGCTGCAACACGCTTAAAAATGCGGTAACTCTTAAAGTTCAGCCTCAAATCGTCATCTTGACAAAAGTTCATAGCTTGTTTATTTTATATTTGAATTAATATTCATTACGAATGCGTACACTTGGCCGAAATTAAATAACTCTAGACTAACATCTGAACGCGCCTTGCTTTTTTAAAAATAGTTTTGCACACGAGAAAGTACAACATAACTCTACTAGTATACAGCGATTACAGATAACTTGACTTTATGCTATAGGCTCAAGAAGTGACAATTTACATGAACTATAATTAAATAATATTTTAATAAATACGTGGCTCTATTATTTTCACTGACTTCTGTTAACATATATAAGCTAAAATTTCGACCGAAAGTTGTAAATCTTAAGTACCTTAACACAAACCCACGGACATACGGTTTAGGCTACGGAAACACCTCGTAATTGTACTCAAAATAATACAATCTAAAAAAATCCGGGCATAAGTGTGGATAAATAAATATCACAAGAAGCTAGCCACAAAAGTGGATAACCCTACAGAATTACTTCGGCTTCGTGTAATTACACGTAATAAAGATAATCAAAATTAAGCTAACTATGTATGATGTTAGCACATCTTATCTGAGACTGCTGAAATTAAAATTTTGACGATATACGTAATTTAAAATGTGATATTGGTCGAAAATATGCCTTACGTGTTACGTGCTTCAAGTAACTGTCACTTCAGTACAAGTAAAATATTTTTTTATGTGTAAAATATGTTTGTGTGTGTGTGCACATTTTTTTAGGCGATTCATACAAGAAAGTTTTATCAGAACACAAATATGCATCGCTGAACATGAGGAAAAGAACGAAACACACGTTGCCAGGCCACTGCCGTGATAATAAAATATTGAAACTATTGAACGCAAACCAAACGTCTGCTAAATTTGTTCTAAATGCAAGGAATCTATCTGGAAATATAAGTAAGTTTTCTCCGGCGTTGTGCTGAATCCTGATGTGTATGTAATTTATTTAAGATATATTAGAAATGTTTTTCTTGTTTGCAGTTGATTATATTAATACATACATGTGAAACAATTAATAATCACAGAATGTGTGTGTCTATGCGCATGTGTCCCTTCACTTTCAATTTTTGAACGCGTGAACCGAATTTCATCGAACTAAGTACATATATAGTGCTTATAGTAAGAATACCGGACTTTTATAATTCTTGACCACGGTGGGCACATATTTTCAAAATGGCAGCCATTTTAATATTTAGGGTGATATGTAATCTCGAGAACCATTCAGACGATTTAAACCAAATTTTGTACGTTAACGGCGCGGCGCATCGCGTAATCATTGGATTTAAACATTAGTATTGTTGTATGTCCGTCATTTTGGAAGATAGCGCTACACTAAAAAATAAGCTTTAACATTATATCTCGAAGAAATTGTTCAATCAATTCTTGCGAAATTTGGCACTTAAATAATACTATGGTAGACCATGTAAACGTACGCAAATCAAATCGATGGAGCACTTATTTACCAAACGGCAGACAAAAATATTTTGTTTATTTTGTATAACTACCGTATCGTTCAACCATTTTCAATCAAATTGTGTATTCTGTCCGTATCTATAAAGCTTCATATATGTCAAGAAAAAGCACTTTAGTCAGACATTTTGTGAGATAGCGCCACATGAATTAATAAAGTTTTCGTCATATGTCGGAAAACAATTGACCGATTTATACCAAATTTGGCAGATACATGGTACTGCGGGATATGATGAATACAACAATTTGTTAAGTAGGTTAGACACTAATTTTCAAAATAGCGGCCATATACCCATTTTAGCATAGTATGCTATATCGTCGAAATCATGTAGTCAATTCCAACTTAACTTTGTATGCTGGGAGTATATATAACAACCATTAAATGTGTCTATGTAGATCCTATGTTGTCCGCCATTTTGTATGATAACACTATACATATATAAGTAAAGTTTTCATGACATATCTCGAGAAACAACCATTTCATTCCCACCAAATTTGGCGAAGAAGTTGTACTGTGGTTGGCCATTTTAATTTGTATGTTCTAATTGAGACAGACACTTATTTATAGAATGGTGGCTATAATAACACTGCAGCTTAGAGTGCTATATATATGAAACTATTTAACTTATTTTAACTTAACTATGTATACTCTATCTATGACAATCATCGAATGTGGTAATACATTACCGCAAGTAGTACTACATTAGGTTATGTAAATTAACATGTGTTAGGTGCGACGAGGCTTTTTTTTAGGGTGTTAATATAAATGATTTGTATGCATATGTTAAATATTTGAAAAAAATCAAACAAATTTTTTACTCTAACAGTATATATTAGAAGCAATAATCCATATAAAGATCCTCTTTGGCCAGTTTTTTGAAAAATAGTGCCAAGTGAGAAAATTAAACATTTCGTCATATTTTCAGAACAATTAAATTACTTACACAAAATTTTGCACTCCATTTGTGCTACTGAAGGCCATGTAAATTTACATGATTTACGTGGGGTAAGACAATAATTTTCAAAATGGTGGCCATATAAATATTTTGATAAGTATGGCATATATGTTAAACAAATTAACCAAATTCACCCAACATTTTTATGCTGATAGTAACTATTAGAAGCATCGTATATTATACCTCTTTTCAGGCTCTTGTATTACTCACAGATTACGAAAATAAGGTTTTTATGCGATATCTCGGGGATCAATCAACCGATTTACATGAAATTCTTCACACAATTAACGCTACGGTAGGCCATGTAAATTTAACGTGTTTTAAGTGGGTCAGACTAATTTTCTTAATGATGGCAACGTTAATATTTTGGGTTAGTGAATCCTATCATTCAAAACAGACTGATTATATGTGAAGTTGATGCTCCGAACCCTACCCCCGTGATGCAGTTAATTACACGTAGCTAGCTTAATTTTACGAGGTTTTCTGGGTTCAAGTCATAGGTACGGAACGAGTGTATTTGTAAATGTACCGGTACTGTTCCATATGTTTCTGGTTTTATCTCTAATGATATTGATGCCAACGAGACGTCAAGGCATATCTAAACTTTTAAGAACTTCATTAAAATATATTTGCACCCATGTAGACTAAAGTAGGCTCATTAGTTATTTCAGTAAATTCTTCTTTATTTTATCATATAGCTGTGATAAAGCAAAAATTTTTTTATTTAAAAAAAAATTAGAAAAGTTTTTTTTTTTTTTAAAGAAACTTAGTTAAATCAAGAGATTATTTGAGAGAACCCCGAGAAAGTTCTGGCCCTGCGTCAGCGGAAACCAATTTCCAGCACTGCGTAGCTTATCAGCACGAGGCAAGTCATTCTGAAAATTTGTTGACGTTCCTTCAGGTTATTCAAAAAAATGTAAAAATGGCTTATTTCCCAGTAAACAAAGAAACGTTTATATATTAACTCCTGTTTGTTCGCAGTTCTTGCTGATACTGGGAGCTGTTAGCTGCACGTCTTCTCTTCCGATTGGCAGTTCTTCTGAGGACGCGTCCAAAGAGTTTGCGTCTGACGAGAATCAACATGAAGTCGGAGAACTTGATCTAGCAGACCAAGATTTCCTGCTCCCAAATAAGAACGAAAACATCGGCGTCGTGGATTTTGAGCCGATTTTGCAGTTTGTCCGGAGCCTCTTGGAAGTTGCCTCTGGGGATTCGCTTCTGCACCCCCCAATGTGGAGTCAAATGTCTGCTTCCAGCCTTCCTGAGCCTAACTTTTTTCCTGATTCAAGTAAACTTAATAAATTTTTACTTTCCCCTTACAGAGATCATGACAGAGGACCGTTTGAAGATAATGATTCAGAACGATTTGAAAGAGATATTGTGAAAGATTTGTTGCCGGGATTTGGAGATCAGTCGTTAGAGAAACTAGTACAATATTTCAAAGACGTTATTTTGAATCCGATCACTTCTAAAATTGAGTTCAACAGTGTTATGCCGAATAAATTACTTAACAGTTTGACGCCACATAATGGGTTAATTGGCTTCGGTGGGCCTAAAACTAACATTATAGATGGTATCCTTGGAAGTCTGAAGTTATTATCGGCAGTGTACGAACTGCTTGAGAAATTCAAACTGCCTTTATGAATATATGTCTGAATCTTCCAGACGTCTGTGGTCGTATCAGTGCTCAAACGACGCGGTAATGTTTAAGTTAGGTCATCAATACCTTACAAAAAATGTGGATGTTTATTCATCTCAGAATATTAACATTTATTTACGTACCAGAATAATATTTTTATAAATGCGAAATTCAAAGAGATGAGAGAAAAAATTATTTAAGTAATTATTTCGAAATACTGTATTTCCAAGACCGTATTCTTCTTCAATCTCTGTAATAATTAAGACATTTTCAGCAACAAAAACAATGTTCAACCAATATTGTTATTACTGTTTAGCGAACAGTATTTGCCAACATGATTTTTCTGTTTAATTTATGCATTGTTAACATTTATGATATTATAAAGCAGTTTCTTATATAAATATTGAATTTTAGTCTTTTGTATGAAGTAGACAATATGTGAATGGCCTAGTCCAGTGTTTGTATATAAAAGTTAATTTTTTAACATTAAATTTGTGCTAGAAAAATCGATAGATGATTTAGGTTTTTTACTTTATCATTTTATGAACGCGATATAATTTGTTAACTGCATAGTTAAAATAATAATAACGTATTAAATAAAGTTTCTCAAATATTATGAAATGGTTTCAAGGTTCTTTTTTCGTTGAACACAAATTAAGACTGTAGAAAATCCATATTGTTAATTTCACTAAATAAGTAATGTATTGAGGAAGTGTATGCTACATAAAATCTTCTCGCAATCCTCACGTAGCGGTATACGTAATTTTTTTTTATATATTTTCTCCAGTTTTTATTGGAAGTGTTAACATCGCCCAGTTACGCCGGCAAGCTAATTGGGGACGGCTTACAAAATATTTAAATTAAACTTACTTTTCAAATATATACATGACTATAGCTTATGGGGTTCAAACCCGGGTCTCGCAGTTTTAAGTTAGCTCTTTAACCGCCTCAACCCAAGAGGTCACCAATAAGCCTAATTAAACTACAGAATTTATATGAATGGATTTATAAAAGTATTAAAGTAGGCACTTGGAGATGAATTAAACACAATTATCATTAATTAAATAAGTATAATTTTTTAGGCAAACCACTATTTTTGCTTTTAGTGCACTACTGTCATCTTTAACAAATTTTGAAATAATGCTTAAAATATTTAAACTGCTATCTCTACGTAAGGAGTGCACAGTGTTATAAAAAATTGCATTTTTGCTTTTGAAGTTTCGTGGTAGTGGTAAAATTGAGTTACATTCAGAACACAATGACAATTTTTCGAATCGCTCATATTGACTAAAACATACGAACAAGTAAACACATTACACAAAGTGAGAAAATATACTAATCTATATAAATTATATGGTTTTATTGTTTTATATGTATAACATGCGTGTATTGAAAGGAGAAAACCATTTAGAAAATAAGTAACTTACCCACTTTGAATTATTTAATTTGTGCTACTTTTAATAGTTATTTTGTAATATTTATTTGCGGCTTTCGTTTCAGTTATAAATAAAACAACTTGTTATGTCTTAGAATTAATATCAATTAATTCGAAGAAAAACGTTTGAGTCCCCACAGTGTGGGTCATAGGACAGGTTGTAAATCGGAAGTAAATTATTAAATTGAAAACTGCTGTATCAACAAGAAGTTACCCATATAACTAACAAGCCTTCTTTGCTCTACATATGTAAATATGACAAAGTACATGGAGACTTAGGAAAAAAAATGTATTAACAAAAAGGTTTAGCAAAAGGAATTTTACACAAGGTTTGACAGTGATCAGTACTGTAGTTACTGATATATAATGTAAGCCTGTAACAAATATTTATTGGTGGTTGTGCCTTCCACAACGCTACACGATTTATCCTTTTACTTTGTGGGCGCTGTAGGCAAAGGGGTAATATTAGGTTATATCAGTTTTTTATATGCAATATATAATACTAGAAGAATAACACAGCAACTTTGAAAATAAGAGACTAAATTATAAAACTGTTCGGTCGTCTTTCATAGCTCTGTTTGCATGCAGATGTGGTTGAAATCTATTGAAAAGGTACTAAGGTATGTGCTTTCAGCTTCAATTTCAAGTGACGTCTTTCAAAATGACTTATTAAAGATGTTACCGATTAGCATATTTAGTGCACATAATAACAGCAGTCAGCATTCCAAGTTGTATTGAGTACGGTTTCATTGTTTCATATGTATCACATGCGTGTATAGAAAGGAGAAAACCATTTTGAAAATAAGTAACCTGCCCAATTTTAATTAATTGATTTATGCTACTTGTAATAGTTCTTTTGTAATATTTATTTGCGGCTTTCGTTTCAGTTATAACCTAGATATTCCGCATGACATCATCTATCAAAATAATTATAAATTCTAAGATTATAGTCGACCTGTCGACCATATTTAATTTATAGACAAAGGCTGTGAGAAATAAAACATCTGTCATATTCGGCAGTGTACCTACATCAGCATTGTTGCGTACAGCAGTTGCCATGATGAATGCTGTGACCTTGACTTTGACATCCCTATTACTTTGACACCAAAAACGAAAATCCTAAAATCTTAAATATTCGTCCGATTCAAAACATTATTTTTCCATTCGGCAGTGTACCAACATAGGGTAACAGGCTAGACCTCAAGACAAAATGCCATGTGAGGCCTAAGCTTTTTATAAGCACAGTTGGCTACAATTTTGCAACTAATCAAGACTAAACCCCAAATGCAGATCGTAGGTAATACTCGCGACTTTAAACAGGTAGACGTAATGAAATATGCATGAAACTTTTACATGCACTGTTTGTCATTATTTTTACGGTGATACTCGCTAAATTAGGACAGCAAGTAATACTTTCAACCTCGAACAAGACAATTTGCCATGTTAAACTCTGAGCCCTTTCATAAGCATAGTTGACTGCCATTCCACAACAACTGGACGTTGACTAAATTCAAATATTTGGTAGCAACCACGTCATCTAACGGGAAAATGAAATTCATTATACCTTAAGCCCCTATATAATATATGTGATAGCCATTTCGCAACCATTGGAGATATAACTATAGGATAAGAACACATTACAAGCGTTGGTATAAAACTTTTAGAGTACCAAGAAAATTCTGAATTAATAAAATACGTAATTTTTACTGCACCAAGCTCACAAGATACTGAACACCACCTATATATATATATATATATATAATATATATAGCGAGAGGGAGAGAGAGAGAGAGAGCGCTTGTGCATTTACTAGGGTAAGAGCGACAGATTACTTACTGCGAGCCTCTAGTCGTATCATATATCTTTCAGCTGGCATGCCTAGAATGTAAGTACCATAACCTACATTTCAGAAACCGGCTATCATAAACTCAGCCGTTACCAAAAGCTGTTATTTCCACCAAAATTCATAATTAAGGTATAAACACTAGCTTACTTAAGCAGTTGCACTTCACATTTTAACCCTATCAAACAGTGAAAAAATACATAAGAGTAAAGGTTGAAAACTGTGCGCACATCCAAAATGCATTATGTCAATGTAATTTAATGAACCAAAAGCTCCATGTCCGTAAACTTCTCTTCCTGCAGCAAAAGTTGTCATGTCCAACGCATCACCATTACCATATTGCAAGTAGACTTCCTAAATCTGTTGTGTCCAAAATCCTTTCAATGTTACCATTTATACTTCAAATAAGCTTGCAACAGTGACGTTACAAATTATAAATATATTTTAGTGGTAAATATAATGTATTGAGTGTGTGCTGGTACACTGAGGCGACAAAAGTCATGGGATACCTCTAATATCGTGTCGGACCTCCTTTTGCCCGGCGAAGTGCAGCAACTCGACGTGGCATGGACTTAATAAGTCGTAGGAAGTTCCCAGCTGAAATATTGAGCCATGCTGCCTATATAGACGTCCATAATTGCGAAAGTGTTGCCGGTGCAGGATTCTGTGCACGAACTGACCTCTCGACGATGTCACATAAATGTTCCATGGGATTCATGTCGGCCGATCTTGGTGGCCAAATCATTTACTGGAACTGTCCAGAATGTTCATCAAACCAATCGCGAAAATTTGTGGCCCGGTGACATAGCGCATTGTCATCCATAAAAAAGTCCATCGTTGTTTGGGTAAATTAAGTCCATGAATGGCTGCAAGTGGTCTCCAAGTAGCTGAACATAACCCTTTCCGGTTAATGATCGGTTCAGTTGGACCAGAGGACCCAGTCAATTCCATGTAAAAACAGCCAACACCATTATGGAGCCACCACCAGTTTGCACAGTTCCTTGTTGACAACTTGGGTACATGGATTCGTGGGGTTTGCGCCACACTCGAACCCTACCATCAGCTATTACCAACTGAAATCGGGACTCATCTGACGAAGCCACGGTTTTCCAGTCGTCTAGGGTCCAACCGATATGGTGACGAGCCCAGGAGAGGCGTTGCAGGCGATGTCGTACTGTTAGTAAAGGCATTGGAGTCGGTGTTCTGCTGGCATAGCCCAGTAAAGCCAAATTTCACGCACTGTCCTAACGGACACGTCCGTCGTACGTCGCACATTGATTCCTGCGGCTATTTTACGCAGTGTTGCTTCTCTGTTAACACTGACCATTCTGCGCGCACGTCGTTGGTCTCGGTCATTAAGTGCAGGCGGTCGGCCACTGCGTTGTCCAAGGTGGGAGGTTATGCCTGAAATTAGGTATTCTCGGCACACTCTTGACACTGTGGATCTCGGAATTTTGAATTCCCTAATCATTTCCGAAATTGAATGTCCCATGCGTCGAACTCCAACTACCATTCCACGTTCAAAGTCTGTTAATTCCCGTTCTGTGGCCATAATAATTACAGAAACCTTTTCACATGAATCACTTGACTACAAATGAAAGGCCATCCAATGCACTGCCCATTTATATATTTTGTACGCGATACTGCTGCCATCTGTATATTTGCATATTGCTATCCCATGACTTTTGTCACCTCAGTGTATACCTGCTGACTTAATAAACCTTCAAGCCAGCTGATAAATTAAAGGGAAATGTTAACTTGTTTAATCTGTAGTTGGGAATAATGCTTAGAACGTTCAATAACCTAATATTACTTTATTATTCTGCTACCACAGAACGGGCAAAAGATCATGGCAACAGGCACTTAAAATTAAAGCTATTTTAGAGATTCTATAATAGAAATAAATTGCCATAGGATCTATGGTACAGGTTGAGCAATGCTACAACTGGGATGTAGGGGGATGGAAATGCATTTGACTTCGAAGAAGTCTTGGCTTCATATTCAGCATTCAGAAGTTCCTAAATAAATTTTAGGAAAATAAAAATAATACCACACTCCTTCAAAAACACGTTAGACATAAATGGCGGGGCACATTTCGGTTTTTTAAAGAACTTATTCAAGTACAACAAGCAAAACAGTGTGACGTTCAGTTCAACTTAAGTAAGTTTATTTTAACCAATACTGTTTTTCCTGTACTGCCAGAACATTGCATAAATACATTTTGTTTACTTTTAATACAATTTTTGAACGAAATACCCAATGTTACTACTTCCCAATTTGCCATTTTAAATAACATATATACCCAAACCACAGAGTGCTTAAGTAGCCCATATCCAAATGCCACAATGTCCATCATAACACATCTCGAGATAAAGAGTTCACCCAAAATTAATTGTCCAAGAAGACTGTACAATAGTCTCAGATATTAATTTAGCACCTCAGGTAAATCCATTGGAAGAAAATAAATCAATAGCCAATAGTTTTTAATTTATTGAGGACTAAGATTTGGACAAAGTTAGTTTTGGAAATCTTTCTGGGACAAAGTGGGTTATGGATTAGTAGTATTTGGACAAAGTTCATTTTGGAAATCAACTATGCCAGGAATGTTGATTTGTAGTTTTGTAGAATGATTTTTCCATTAAAATGAGATTTACTGCTGAAATAAAATATAGCAACAATTCATACTGAAAACAATACACTCTTGAATATATGTATATAAAGAATGTAATTTACACTCTGAATCCTTCGTCAACTTCCATTGCTTCATTGTCTGTTTCATCACTATAATAGTTCACATTAATCTTGACTACTGAAAAAATATAATATCGCACCAGTTTATACTGAGGAAAATACACTCAATTACAAAAAAAAAAAGAACGCATGTTAAAACCTGAGTCTTTCGTCAGCTTCCATTGCTTTATTGCCTTGTTCATCGCTGCCTTTCCCTTAAATAGGGTAATTTTTTATTAACTGAACTACTGTCCAGCAAGTTTGCGTAAAAATCAAGCTTAGTCCTTCCTTTCCGTAATGTTTTGATAGAAGTTTGTCAGTTTCCTTTATTTNAATCTTGACTACTGAAAAAATATAATATCGCACCAGTTTATACTGAGGAAAATACACTCAATTACAAAAAAAAAAGAACGCATGTTAAAACCTGAGTCTTTCGTCAGCTTCCATTGCTTTATTGCCTTGTTCATCGCTGCCTTTCCCTTAAATAGGGTAATTTTTTATTAACTGAACTACTGTCCATCAAGTTTGCGTAAAAATCAAGCTTAGTCCTTCCTTTCCGTAATGTTTTGATAGAAGTTTGTCAGTTTCCTTTATTTTACAAGGATTGATTTTTACATCAGCATTTAATCATTCAGGTATTATGTTATCTGCTTTCAAGTCTTGTTTGCATTAAACACGAGCTTTTCCAACGCCTGTCTCATAAAATAAGTTCACCAGTAAACTAAAAACAAACGCTGTAAAACTAGAAACATTTATTTGCTCACGTTGTCTAGTATTTGAATGCAGATACTTAAAACCATCCCAGCATCATATGGAGTCACTTTGGTTGAAGTTGTTAGGGGGTAGCGATCGGGAGCAGAGGCGCTTGATTCTAATCTCAGCCATAATTGGTTTTATATTAGCCGAAACTGTATAATTTACGTATAGCTAAACATATCTTTTGTTTCACTAAACAAATATTTGTTTGGGGTAAACAAATAAGAAAAACAAAATCATTTGTTTACGACAACAAAATATTTCATTATACAAACCATTAACTTGGTTGCGCCGAACAAACTTTGTTAGATACAACAAAACATTTTCTCGGTGTAACTTGTCAGACGGTAGCTACATAAATAAGAAATATCCCATATTATGCTATAGGCAATCAGATCCAAAGTCCGTTTGCATAGCTTCGTGCGGCCAATGAGCGACCGAGCTCGCTCAAATAAAAGGAACCACAATGCCATTTCATTTCTGTATACTAACTTATTCTGTGCCCAAACCATGAAGAGCCCAAGCTAAAGAATTCAGTTCTATGATTTTCAATATACTGCCTATATAATATACGAGTCTATTGTGCTGTGATTTTCAGCTTGCGTATAAAATAAATAAATATAACTTCCTGAATATGTTTAAAAAAAATACTTAGTATCAATGTTTGGGATAGAATGACGTTTTTTCTTTGTTTCCTGTAAATATAATACTTTAAGTNAAAAAAATACTTAGTATCAATGTTTGGGATAGAATGACGTTTTTTCTTTGTTTCCTGTAAATATAATACTTTAAGTTTGTTGGAAATAACCGGATTTGAAAATGTCTGGCTCAGATTGTTTAGTGATCAAGAGAATATCAAATTGAACGTAAATAATTTACACTTGATTCCCATGAAAATATTTACTTAATTGTATGCATATATATACTATATATTATATACTTAATTGTAAGCCTTTGTTATAACGTTGAGAGTGTCAATTGCATGCTTGCTCATATCTACGACGTTTTATTGCAGAGGTGATTGATAATATATATGCAGTTGTAGCTCGCTGAATTGTACATATCTATATGTTCAGTTCACTTCCCATTATTTCTCCTTAAAAAAATTCATCATTGAACACAATTACTGGGTAGGTCTACGCAAATTTAATTGATGAGTATTATAAATTCTAACTTAAAAATATCAATGCGATTTCAAAATAGTTTTACTGTGACCGAAGAAAATATACATGCAGATTAAGAATTCTTTTCAGGGAACTATTTTTATCACATTTGTAGGTCCTACGTCAAATTTTCTACATGTTTTACAAAAACATAGTACAATTTGTTTGATTTGAAATGTTATATATACCCCTTTTTAATACCAAAACAAACAAGTGACTTTAAACTAAACAGATTTAAGATAGACACGCCAGTTAGCTTTGACTTTGAAACTTATTTTTACAAGACTACCCATGGTTTGGGTAGCGCGGTTTCTGGTAATACATTTTGGAAGTGTGGGTGTGGATATACCTATACAGTAATTTCAAAGTGATCAGGTTATGGCTGGAGAAGGTAGAGACGTGAATCTTTCCAACTGATGGGCGCCAACTTGCGAGGTTAGCTCGGGAAAGCACGAGATACGGGGTACCAGGGTCGTGGTAGAACACATGGGGCGAAGTTCATCGCACACACGTCGACATAGATTGTGCCGGAGTGAGTTAAGAGATATGTGCGGCTCTTAACATCGAGGTCTTGAGAGCCAATGGCAGCCACGGTGGTTTAATGGTCAGACTACTCGCCTCCCACCTAAACGAACCGGGTTCGATTCCCGGTGGGGTCGCTCCCGGATTTTCGCATGTGGGAATCGTGCCAAACGATGTTACTGATCTGCGGGTTTTCTTGGGGATCTCCCGTTTCACTTTCCCTTTCATTCCGGCACTGCTCCATACTCGCCTCAATAAACACTCATCAGCTCTCAAGATCTCGATGTTAAGAGCCATCCAAATCTCTTCACTCACTTTAGAGCCAATAAGGGTGAAGAGAGGTAAGTATGGAGCAGAGCCGGAATGAAAGGGCAGGGGAAACGGGAGATCCCCGAGAAAACCGGCCAACAAGTGAAATCACCCGGCACGATTCCCATGTGCGAAAATCTGGAGCGACCCCGTGGGGAATCGAACCCGGTTCGCCTGGGTGGAAGGCTGTGCCAGAGTATTAGAGTTTGCCAAACGCTTTTGGGGGTGTGTCGGTAGAGCACTGCACTGTTTCCGTACGGCGTTCTTGATTACAATAACATATGCTTGCTGGAGAGGGCCGGTGCTCCAAGCACCCGAGACGAGGTGAACAAGTAAAAATATACAGCAGGTGTATTCAGAGAAAAACATACACCCCTACACAAAACAAAGGTAAACGGTCATGGTACACGTTAGGCCTGCCATTGGAAAATACTGCCGTTAATAAATTATGAAAACTTACTGGGATGCAATGAGTTGACAGAGATTGGATAGGAATAACCGCGATGTTAAAAAACAAAACGTGTCTGTAGATTTTACGCTGTTTGTACACTATGTGGAAGGAAATAAGAGCAAATAAAACGAACAAAGGCTCCCCCCAGGCACGCGACATGTCATCAACCTTTGCGTTCAATCCATAGACCTACCCAAAACTTGCGGCGAGAGTTGGCGGTCGAGCTGACGGTAGTCTCGGGCAAAACAACCGGATCATTTCATTTACTGGCTTGATCACAGTAGGCTACGGCTACAAATTGAACAGAATCACACTACAGTACATTAACAATTACTTCTAACTTTTATGAGGCGCTGCTTAAGTTCTACATCCAGGATTTGCCTTCACATCATGGAAACAAAGCTTAATCGAGTCTACAAAATTACACCAAAGGAACAACACACCGCATTCGTGCGCACTCGATGTAATAATATTTTGCGTAAGAACAATTTTAATAGGCATTACCAACAGACAAATTTTCTCTCTTATTTTTATTTGCATTAATTTTTAATGAAATAAAATAAAATAAAAAATGTACGAATAATATATCTGTAAAATTTAAGTTAATGAAATAAATAAGACACTTTTATACTAAGGGAAGTATAAAATGTTTGTGATAGATAGCATATTTACGCAACAAAAAAATACGTCATACATAAAGTGATTTTTCAATGGTTTGTTTCAAAAAGTTGGAGAAACTGTCAGTAGACTATAAACGTTATATGGATACATTTTCACACTGTATTAATTTCTTTCCAATTTACAAGTTGTTTTTACTGAAAAATTGGTTTAATATCAATACTATGAAAATTCGGAAAATAAAATCAAATGGGAATGCAGAAAATGATTCATTTTAATGAATAGCTCACGGTTGCTTTTGATACCTCCCCAGCGCTATGGCGTATAAGTAGGTATTGCTTCTGCTCTCTGCGTAAGGCACTAGCAATTGATGCTAGCCCTCAGTGTCAGGGCGTAGGAATATGTTGATGCTACTATCCCTAGGTCCAATTTACCAAATAAATTCACCTTCTTTGCGAGTTAACATATGCCAGTTTTATTTTCGCTTAACAGGTTAACTTCTACATGAACACACGAGACAACTCTCCCCCCCCCTCGCTACATAGGTGATGTAGGGCTTGACGCGACGATTTGCGCTGTGGGGAGCAAGGTTCGTCACGCTTCCTGTATGTCTCTACTTAGCTGTCTCGAGACGATGGTTCATCTCTCAGCCGGCGACCTCGGGACCGCTCCATCACTCGGTGGATGGGCTGCGACGCCTGGGCTGCGTCCGTTCCTCGCCGACCGGTGTCGACGTCTCGATGCCTTCTCTCGTACTCGTTCCTCCCAGCGCCACTCAGCACTCCGCGCTTCACATCGGCCGACTGCCCCGTTCCTTCCTCTTCCTCGTGTTTTTGTATGCTCGTTCGCCATATTAAACTCGCATCATCTCTGCACGTGGCCGGGCTGACCGCCGCGTCCTCTGGGTCGTAAAAACGTGTTCGGCGCTCCGGCTACCCGCACATGGGCCCAGCGTCGTCCCTCGATTCTGGCATTGAAGTTTACTGCTCCGCTCTGCACATGGTGGGACACTTGGTGGCCCCCCTTGGTCGGCGCCGTGTTTCTTCTGCCTCCAGATATCTCGTCGCTATTATTCTCGCACGCTCGCCAAAAGCTCTCATCATTTATTGTGGTAGCAGGCTTGGGAGAGACGCAGCTGCTGGTGTGANATTCTCGCACGCTCGCCAAAAGCTCTCATCATTTATTGTGGTAGCAGGCTTGGGAGAGACGCAGCTGCTGGTGTGGGCTTAGCGTCCCCTTGTAGCTGCGAGATGNTATTCTCGCACGCTCGCCAAAAGCTCTCATCATTTATTGTGGTAGCAGGCTTGGGAGAGACGCAGCTGCTGGTGTGAGCTTAGCGTCCCCTTGTAGCTGCGAGACGCAGCTGCGTCTGTATTCCTCCGCATGTGGCCCCTACACCACGTGTTCATTCTGCCTTGGAATCCTGGCGCCATTCTTCTAGCACGCTCGCCAAACCCTTAATATTTATTGCGGTAGCCAGTCTGCGAGTTTCGACAGAGTGTGCCTTCTGACGAAAAATACCTTTCGGGATGCGAGACGCATCACTTTAGTAAATTATCAATTATAGTTTTACGGAATTATGGGCCACATTAGGTGTTAGTCCACCTTATTTTTTTAAGTGTAGAAATCTAGTTACTTACTGCCCTCCTTAAATTTGTTATAGTGGAGATTTCTGCAACATGGCGATAGCAAGGCTTGTATTACATTGGGATTTAAAGAGTTTATTTCGTAATTGATGAAAATCTACACATTCCCACCGTGACAATGTATTTACGGAACTGAAATCCTACAGATACGATAAAATATGTAATTTTTCAGACAGTTACATTTCTCCAACGTAATTTTTAAGTCATATACATCACTACTAGTTATGTTGCGGTAACTATTTAGGAAGATTTTGAGCAATAGAGCAAACTGCACAAGCAGCAAAATAGGTCATATGGACATACGTCCGGAAGTGCATTATTTCTATGCTATGGACCATTTATTCAGTCGTAATTCCTTTACAGTACAATGCAGTGCACGATATGCTGTCATGAGGCCACCATTAGACGAGGTGTTAGAAGTGGCCCCCACGAGTCTCTAAGCATGCGCATACGTGCCGCAGCAGCGACTGCCGCACACGTTGAAATGTGCCACCCTGCATCCGAACGGCGTCACAGGCAGCACGAATGTATTGTTCCAGTGTCTACACCTCCAGAATAGGCTCCGCATACACGACGCCTTCCAGATTCCCACCCAGGTAAAAATTTAAATGGTTGAGGTCTAGAGACCGGGTGGGCCATGCAACTGGACCACCTCGTCCGATCCATCATCCGGGGAAGAAATCGAAATGCCTCCATGTTGTAATGCGAGAGTGGGCTGGAGCACCATAATGTGGCAGCTACATAACCCTTCGTACCCCCAAAGGCACCTCCTCCAGGAGGGGAGGCTGGGTCACCCACAGGAAGTGCAGATATGCCTCGCCTGTGAGGCGTTGTGGAAGGACGACTGGTCCCACGAGTCGGTCGCCAATAATCCCCACCCACATACTGAGGCTGAACCGGTGCTGATGGTTTTCTGCCACTATACCATGGGGATTCTGCGTGTCCCACAGATGGGTGTTTGGAGGTTGACGATACCGCCTCTCGTAAGGGTGGCCTCATATATGAATAGGACGGATGACAAATCTCAGCATATGGTGGTCGGTGCAACAAATCAGCGACAAAGCCGTTCCCGCGGAGGAAAGTCTATCGGTAATAAGCCCAGCACACATTGAAAATGATACTAGTAGTAGCGGTTGTCGTGGAGAATGTCGTCTGGCTTACTCCATGCTGGCGGCCCACCTACCTGGTGCTGATACCGGGGTCATCTCACACAGTGATGCTCACATATTCCTCCAAGGCCGGTCTACGTACATGGCACACCCGCCCTTCATGGTTACCTATTCCCGTAAACGAGTCTGCCTCACACGAACGGCGAAACGCTGTTGCAAACATTTCATGGCGTGGTTTTTGTCGGCGGGGATACTTTTCCCGGTACAGCCGTGCTGCCTTCCGCCCATAGCCATTTGCCTGTCCGTAGGTGAAGACCATGTCGGCCTGTTCCTTATTGTTATACCTGGCCATCGTCCCACAGCACTGCACTACGCTACACACTTCCACTCCATGGTGAGTCGGCAACCGCAGCGGCATGTTAGCGATATGTCTTAGCGCCGCCTCCACGGGGTACAGTACTGCCCTCTAGCGAGGAACCGAAGACTGGCGCCTGAGTCAGTTGATTCCACTTCGTTCTTCACATTAAACTTTTCCATCATGTTTACCGTTCGTCAACCCAGGTGTGCCCCGACCACTCGACACGGCAGCCGCCTTTATCCTATGACTGAAACCAAGTGAATTTTGGCTTTTCGCTTTAGAAACTATTCTGGAATGTTTAAATATACGTAGACAAGTAAACTAACACTGGTAATAGGACTTTAAATATTAATAGAGTTTTCAGGCAAATTGTTTTCTTGTTATCATTCACGTTTCAGAAACACATGGTTATAAATCTGATCGTTTTCTCGTGAATGGAGTGAGGACTGACTTGAACAAAATTTGACCTATTACATAAAACAATAAGCATTTAAACATGTATCATGCCACTTCAATTTACACACATTCTTGAGCGTTTACGCTAGTGGCATTTAAGCTTTTACGTTAGGGATTCGACGTGTCAGCAGTGCAACCGTTCAGGACCCGTTCGGCATGTGAATTATGCAGGCTGGTGGGCTGTACAGTGGATGTTTAATTTTGGCGAACAGACACGTGGTTGAAGCGGTCAAAGTGCGACAGTGGGCTGGTGTCCTGAACGGGGTGTGAGAGACCTTATCAGATTATGCATACATGCTGATCATTTACAAACCGCTATACTTTCTCGTGCATCATTTGTCGATGTCAAGAGGAGGCATGATTTGTGTTGCAGCAGGTTCATTTCTCCGAGAGAGTATATTTAAAGATTCCTACTGATGCTGTATGCAGGCATGGCCACTTACAGATGGTGGAATGGAAAGCAAGTACTGCAATTTTCCCAGACCTCCAATACCAAGGAGCCCCTCCAATCCTTTATTTTCAGAAAGATTTCCCCCTCATAACTTACTGCCATCATATGAAGAAACCAAAACCAGCTCATAAAATGTGTACATTAAAGAATACAAACATGCAGAAAATTAGACAGAATGAAAATTGTTTTGGGAGTTCGTTTAAAATATTGTACTGAGTAGTGTGACGAATCTTATCATTTTTACATTATCTGGCCAACGGCACTGTAAAAATATTCTGTACTTGTTACAAATAATGGAAAATAGTTGCCAAAGATTTTCTTGTAACTCTGCAGTTGAAATATTGTATATTTGCAACACATGTTTCAAAAATGAACACGAAGTATGCAACAATAATTGTTTGTTAATATTTAACATGAGTTATGGACATTCCACTCAAATTTTTGGGGAATTTACTTTAAATGCATCTGTAGTGTTACTAAAATAGCTTTAGCAACTGGTTTCCAAAGAATCGCTTTTAAAACTACAAAAAAATTAATATTTACTGTTTGGAAGGGGAAATCGCTATTTCACTCATGTAACTTTACACTTCAAACTTGAGCAATTAAATATAATATCTTAACATACCCAGTTTGTTAGCGAGAAAGCGTTGACAGTTGGTGTGTGGCATCCGATTTCGAAGATTCCTCATTATTCAAATGTCTCATATTTTTCAAATATTTCTCAGGATTCAAATATTTGCCAGTTTCAAATACCCTGGTGGAAAATTAAAAAAGAACATTGCTTAAGCGGTGATGTTGAAACACTGTATGCGCATGGGGCACTCATAGAGGGCAGTACATGCGACGATTAACAGTGCTTTGCTGTGGACAGAGTAGTAACCGCGTACTAGGTATAACACCGCTGAGCCCAATACAACTGTAGTTGACTCAACGAAAGAGAAGTCTGGTTTTTCAAGCATCGGCCTGTGTATAGTAAGTAGACGTAAGAAAAATGACTGATTTTATTGACTCGAAACATTTGGATCAACTCAGATGAGTCGACTCACTGATTCTACTCTGAAGATTCGAGACATCTTGATGGCTCTGCTACTGTACTGAATCAACAGCACTCATACATCGTTGCGTGTCTATTTCAAACCGAAACAGTACGGTCGGTTCACCATGGCACACAGAGAATCGTTGATCTTTCTCTGCCGAAGAGTTGTGTTGCAGTGACACGTGATAGACGACAAGTAAAACATACGAGTGTAGTTGGAAATTAGAATTTAATAATACAAGTTTTAAAGAGATGGCTCTGATTTCATTGCCGTTTTAAATCTGTAAAAACGAACAGATAAAACAATATACACACAACTGCGAGATGTTTGATTTTATAATACATACCAATAATTCAAAATACTTATTTTACAACACATATATACTCATATTAAATTAGGGCTCCCTTATAGATAAGCATGCAATTTATTTTTACAATTCTTAGCAGAGATCTAAAAAAAATACATAGGTATATGTTATGAGGAATTACTTAGATAATGTTGCTTCCATTCAAAGTTTTGTATGTTGCAATGCACAACGCAGTAAAAAATACTCTATAATGAATTCTTACATGAAATAATATCATAACACTGACAAAAAAAATCAAAATGTATTAACCAAACAATGCTCTTATATGATAAAATGCACAGTACAATGTTAGTCCATTGATTTACTGTAAATTGAAATTTATAAAAACCATTTTAGACACTTTTTTTGTGTGACAGCTGACTACGTCTTTGTGTAATAATTTGTCCTTGTTTAAAAAAAAAAATACGTTCTCACGGTATTGAAGTGGCCATTATACAAAGTCGTTTAGTCATCACTTAAAAAAGCGTAGGAAAGAGCAGCCTGTTCTCTTTCCACCATAGTAACGGGTCTTTGGCTCTGTGGCGAAGTGGCATACTGAGGTAGTCATCAAATGCAACGATTCTGGCAGCTCGTGGGTCAACTTTATTCTGGACAAGGTCCTCTACGGCCATGTTGAAATCTTGCCAAACCAAACTAGATGGCACTGAAGTTACAGGACGGATTGACGACTGAATATGTTCCACAATCATTAGCTGAGAAACTTGATTTTTGTTGTGCATGCTTATTGCACAACATTTATTAATGATCAGTTCTTTAGTTTTTCGGAAACGTTGGACATTGGACATCCCTAGAAAATCCATGATCTTTAAATCGAGGGTCCAACAGTGTGGCTTCCTATGCATAAGACAGTTCCCCATACTTTTTCACCATTCCGTTCGACAATTCTTCTATCAGTTTTGTCAGAAGAGCAACAACAATCTTGCTTGTATAGCTTCTTTATTCTTTTAGTCTAATACAATGGTTCAACAACCCACTGCTTAGTAAAACTGATTTTGGCAATGTAACATTTTTCTCACTGCATACTTCCATGGTTATTTCTTCAAAACATTAAAGATTTCACATTATTTTTCAATTATGTATACCAGTCGTCTTTTCCAATCAGCTGAACGGATGTATGGTTCAAAATACCTAAAGTTCTTTGCAGGGGTTCTTTCATTTGCATGATTCTTTTGAACACTTTAAATGTAAAATTCCAACTTGTTGGACCATCCTGATTTGGCGTGAGCACAGCATAACCCATTTGTCTCTGCATGACATACAATTTATTATGTGCTTGTGGACTGCGTTCGAAAAACTCAAGTGTGGATTTTAATTTCGTGCGAGATTCACTAATGATTTCCAAACGTGCTTGGACAACTAAGTTTAAGCTGTTTGCAGAGCAAGGAATATGCCACCAGTTATTCAGCTGTACAGTTTTGATCACATTAGGTGCGTTGTCTGTGGTGCATGCAACAACTTTGTTTTTCAAATCCCAATCAAAAACAGTTTTTTTTTTTCAATTCACGGGAAATATTTTCGGACGTGTGTTTATCATCAAATTCAAGACATGACAGAAGGTATGACTTCAGGCAATAATTGTTGTCAATTAAATGAGCAGTCACAGCAATATCATTCTTATTTTTTAATCATGTCCACCCAGGAGTTGTCAGACAGATATAGGCGACATTTGTGTGCATGTAATTTCGTATCTTTTCAAATGTCTGATGGTAGAACTTGGAAAACAAACTGAGAGTGTTTTTTTACTTGGAGACTTATAAATTTGATTAAGCAGGGAAATAAATTTCTTAAATTCCTGGCTCTCAACTGTATTGAAAGGATAATAATCCTTCATTACTAATCTGAAAACCTATTAGTGTATTTTAGAACGTTTATTTGCAGACATTGGCTTGACAGCAAATCCTCTTATTTTTGTTCGTTTTGCACAGTCAGTGACAAATGAATTTACATTTGTATTTGACGGCTCAACAGCTTTTTCGTGAACACCAAAAGNGGCTCAAGAGCTTTTTCGTGAACACCAAAAGTAGACGGTTTATCATGACAGTTACCTGTATTTCAATCACTTTTATTTTCCTTAAGCTGCACAACTGTCTTCGGATGGCTTCCAGATAAATAATTGTTGGATGCTTAAGTCGTAAATGTCTCATCAGATTTTATGTAGAAAATCCCTTATTGCCTAATACAGCAGAACACATGTTACATGTTACTTTTCCTGTCCCAGTCTTTGTACAATAATCCCACACCGGGCTTCTCAAAGCCATGTTCAATTGAAATAAAACTATATCAATAAATACTGTAATACTACACATGAGAGTTCAGAACTATTCACGACTTTCACGTATAAATTTGTTTTCAGTCGGTTAATGTTATGTCCGACACATCGATGCCATCTAGTTTGAGCCATCGAGCCATTGCGAATGAATCGAAACACATTTGACTTGTTTCAGAACTTACGGAACAGATCGCGCACAATGTATCGCAATTCTGTGCCTTGGCGAGAGTATCGAGTCACCGCAGTTTAAATGTTTCGAATCACTCTTTTGTGTTGGTGAGACGACTCAGCGTTTACAACTCACTCAGTACACGCGTCTAGTAGTAAGCATTGTAGACATGCCATGACGGCAAGGACGACCAAACTTCGTGCAATTAAAGAACTTTGANGTAGACGGTTTATCATGACAGTTACCTGTATTTCAATCACTTTTATTTTCCTTAAGCTGCACAACTGTCTTCGGACGGCTTCCAGATAAATAACTGTTGGATGCTTAAGTCGCAAATGTCTCATCAGATTTGATGTAGAAAATCCCTTATTGCCAAATACAGCAGAACACATGTTACATGTTACTTTTCCTGTCCCAGTCTTTGTACAATAATCCCACACCGGGCTTCTCAAAGCCATGTTCAATTGAAATAAAACTATAAAAATGAGCGTGTGAACTATATCAATAAATACTGTAATACTGCACATGAGAGTTCAGAACTATTCACGACTTTCACGTATAAATTGTTTTCAGTCTGTTAATGTTATGTCCGACACATCGATGCCATCTAGTTTGAGCCATCGAGCCATTGCGAATAAATCGAAACACATTTGGCTTGTTTCAGAACTTACGGAACAGATCGCGCACAATATATCGCAATTCTGTGCCTTGGCGAGAGTATCGAGTCACCGCAGTTTAAATGTTTCGAATCACTCTTTCGTGTTGGTGAGACGACTCAGCGTTTACAACTCACTCAGTACCCGCGTCTAGTAGTAAGCATTGTAGACATGCCATGACGGCAAGGACGACCAAACTTCGTGCAATTAAAGAACTTTGANCGCGTCTAGTAGTAAGCATTGTAGACATGCCATGACGGCAAGGACGACCAAACTTCGTGCAATTAAAGAACTTTGAACGAGGTCGTATTGTGGGTCTGTTGTAGGCTTGATGTTTCCTTCCGAAGACTTGCCCAACGCGTAGGACGTGAAGTGTTTGGTGTGAATCACTGATGGTGCCATGGTCCAACGATAATGCACCTGTCCCAGACGGCAGCGGCATACGGATTCCCGCCTTGACCGCCGCAGCAGACGAGCAGTCATTGCTGATTGAACGGCGATCGATGCACAGGCCACTGTTGCACCCAGGATGTCAGCTATGACCATCATCAACAGCTTGCTGGACACTGGGCTACGATAAAGGGTGCCGCTAGCCAGATTTACTCTCAAACCTCATCACCGTGAAGCCCGACTCGGATAATGTCACGAACGATGAAACTGGAGGGATGAATGGCGCGGAGTTGTGGATAGTGATGAGAGTAGTTTATGCCTTGGCGCCAGTGGTGGTCGTTTGTGAGTGTGGCGTCTATCAGAAGAGCGGCAACAACTAGAGTGTATACGGCAGCAACATACAGGACCAACTCCTAGCATCATAGTCTGGGGAGCAATTGCTTACAATGACCGTACGCCTCTGGTGTTTGTTAATAGAACACTGAAAAGGAAACGCTGCATTCAGAACATCATCCAGCCCATTTTGTTGCCGTTCCTACAACGCCAAGGAGATGTCCTCTTCCAGCAGTACACACGTCTCGTGTTACCCAACGCGCTCTCGAAGATGTTCGTCAACTTCCCTGGCCAGCACGACCACCCAACCCGTCCCCCATTGAACATGTGTGAGATATGGCAGGACAGTGTTAGGTGCGGTCTGCAATACCCGCAACAAATCTCCACCAATTGCAAAAGGTGGAATTATCGTGGAACATTGATCTCCAAGATGACATTCGACACCTTTATGATAGTCTTTACGCACGACTACACGACTGCATCGTCGCTAAAGGAGGCTGCACAAGATACTCACATTGTTATTCAAGACACTCTTTAGTATCTGTCCATAGATGTAGAATCTGTGATAATTATCATATACAATGTACACCCTGTGTAATTAGTCAATAAAACCTTAATTCATGTGGGACCACTACGTCTGGGTGCTAATTTTCCATATCCACCAGTTTAATTACTCTGAGCTTATTGCCAGAGTAAAACTTTTAGACGCATTATTTCGGCGAGTAACAAAAGGTAAATTGGAAAATTCTNCTCTGAGCTTATTGCCAGAGTAAAACTTTTAGACGCATTATTTCGGCGAGTAACAAAAGGTAAATTGGAAAATTCTTGGACGTTTAATTGGATAAAACGAACCTAAAGAAAATTCTTACATTCTGGTTGCAGACACAGATACAAAAATTACAGATATAGGTAAGTAAAATTATTATTTTTTTTTTGTATTTTATATAATATATTCTGCTGCATTTTTTAATGTAATATTTATGCTTGAGTTACGGTAAATATTGCTATTTGCGTACATAATTATTTATTTCGAGAAATAAAAGTTGTGGAAGAGATATATATATACACATATATATGTAATTTACATTAATTCCTTAATTTGATTTTTTTGTAAATACGTCATGATACATACAGTATGCTTGATTTAGAAAACACATTTACTCTAGACNCCTTAATTTGATTTTTTTGTAAATACGTCATGATACATACAGTATGCTTGATTTAGAAAACACATTTACTCTAGACTTTCTCAGTATTTACTCCTATGTAACTTTACTCGACATTCCAAATAGCGTTTTGGAAAGACACCTTTTGGTAACACTCTTGTGCTAGTGAGTTCTTACAATGACTCATACTAGTTTGTGCTTATGGCCGTATATTCATGCGTCTCCGACTCCGGTGGCAATGAAATTCTTACGGATATAATTCTTTATATTAAAGCATAATTCAGAAAACCTATGTAGTAATAAAATGCCACAATAAATTGTCAAGCCAATTCCATATAAATGGATTTTAATAGCGTCAATTTGGGTAGCTTTCTAGTAAATATGTACTTGAATACAATCATTTACCCACAGGCATTTTTAAAAATAACCACGAATCTGAAACACGATATTTCATTAGAACAACGATATTTATGCGCAAGCACAGTATCATTAAAAGTAAATATTGCATGTTTTTACACGTTTTACACAGAGCGGATAAAAGCGCTAGTGGCAATTCACATTAAAAAATGTTAACACTAGTGTCTTTATCACAGCAAATTATTTATTGGAACATCCATGGATGAGGTACAACTTGTTACGTGACCAATGTAGAAAATAATCACCTGTTCCATGCAGCTTCCATGGCCTTGAGTGAAAAAGTTTATGTTCTTTCTCCTAGTCTTGCACGAATACTGCCTTGCACATAGTATACCAAAGTATTTTTGAGAAGATAAAGAGAAGTTTGGCTTCTTGCGCTATATTTCCGTTCATACCGTGTCGTGTGAGGTCCGCTCAAATCGTGTAGACGCACGCCAGTTGGTCGATGGGTTGGTAATGTAGCTGTACCTATTACCGCTTCTATTATAGTAAATAGCACTTTCAAATTAAAATGTAATAAAATGTACATTGAACGGCCAATTTAGAGTTCAAATGCAAGCTGTGGTGCAGACGGCAAACTCTGTGAGCAAGAACATGAATTACTAAAGCTGCTATGCTAAAATAGCGGCAATAAGTTAGATTTCCTTGAGTGGGAATGCCGAATTATTTAAAATACTGTCCGCACGCCACGTCTAGGTGGCTAAACATGCGGAGAAGTGGTGAAGCATGAGCGAGGGGGTGAAGTAACTGCGCGCGCACTGAAGTCACTTTGCCATCCGTTGTAAAAGCATTTGGCATCATGCTTCGAACCAGCTACTTATTGCTGCCCTCGCAGACTACGACCCAGAAGAAACCCAGCGCTATAAGAGACCAAACTCGCTTCTGGCGCGTATGTTCCCATAATCCTGCAAGTAAGACTACTGTCCCTCAATCCATAGCCCCTGCGCAGTCGTATTTAAATATAAATAACATTAATATTAGCACTCCGTGGTGATGCTGGATCCCTTGCGTGCCGACCTAGCAACACTTAGAAGATTCTGAGGTTTCCTGGAACAAGGTATAGGTCCAACGGGTCTCATCATCGTTCCAGGATAACTCAGGATTGGGATTAATAATAATTTTTAGCTTATATATACATATATATAAAGGCACTCAAGTCCATTTGCGTCTCCAGCTTGAGGGCGCCACTGAAATAGCCGAGGAGTTCCGGATCAAAGGCACAGGTCCAGCGGGGCTCATGATCGCCTCCAGGACCATTGTAATACACACACATTCTTTGCTTACACGTCACACTACAAAGAACCATGCACTCACAGCTTAACAGGCGGAAAAATACACTGTTACAGTCCATGGCTACAGTGGCTTGCTTGCTGTGAGATTACATTCCAAATTACAGTTCACACCAGCTACACGCAGCTAGTTAACTTATATTTTGTTTGTTAGGATATCACAGCTAGCATGTGGCGGCTCTCCAATACAGGCTAACTAATCAATTCTCTTTAAATTTTTCAGGGATCCACTAGTGATTCGGGGAGTGTGGCGGGGAGACCCAATTGCCCTCCCTCCCAGAGTGGTGTTCCCACACTCTGGTTAAATCAGCGCCACACAGTATAAGGGAAAACAAGGTCCCGCCCCCTCTCTACTAGTTTTTTTTCTACCCACTAGTAAAGAACATGGTTCATACCTATCTATCTCCTGTAGCATTTTCTATTAATGCATGCTATCATTTCGAATTATTTCCTGTCGGAAGAGTGTTTTTCGGTGTCTATGCTGATTTTCCCCTAACTCTCGTTTATAAGTTATATGTTGACTATAGGTACGCCCAGGGAGATAATGATAGCCGCATTCGCGGCCATGGCTGCCCAGTCCCTTTCTGACGCGATACATGCCTACTTTCGTGCATTCCCTCCCCTGTAGGCGTATGGTGCCTAGTCCCGAGACGCACTTAGCTCCCGTACCTACCTTGGACACACACTTAACACTAAGAATTAGGGTAGGTTAGGAAATAAAACGTGCTTGGAACAAAACACAGTACGTATAAAGCAATGGCGACCGACGCTGGACGTTACAGATGTAATAAAGTTTTACATAGCGCGGAGAGAAAAATTGTAAAGCGAATAACTGGTTGTTACGATGCAGAAGCAGCAAAAAAATGTCTGCTTGTACCTCTTACTAAAACAACAGAAAGAGCTAGGTGATACACAGGTGTAGACACAGATAGGTTTCACGGATTGGAAAAAACCGGTCAGAGAAGCGAAACGAAGTAAACATTTCCCCAGGCAAAAAGAGGTAATTATATTTATTATTACAAAAATTACCACATTACATGTTCTAGGATATGCCCATCAGAGTGAGCAAATTTTTTTGGTTGGGGCAGGGGACTTTGAGTAGATTCTATTTTCAGCCCACTGTATACCCTTTTGCGTTATCTGAAAGTAAACGTCGTTCTGTATTACACTTTTGCGACTTTAAGAGAGAGCGTAAACAAAGATAATGTCCTTGGTATATGACACCAAAGTTATAATTTATATCAAAACAGAAAATAAAATTACAAACGTCAATAACAGTTAAAAACCGATATTATTTTCTTAAATTAATGTGTACATATTTTCCGTGTTCATTTCAGTAGTTTTTCTGTAAATACAGCCGACTTCCACAAAAATTGAATCAAGCCAGTGTTTAGCCTGACACTTTATGCTTTTATGGAAAAACATTGCACTAAACAAAATTTAGATTAGGAAAATTTGTTGCGATACAAGGTCATCGCAGCATACTACACTCTCATTGTATAAGTGAACTAAATGAGATCGAACGGACATGGGCTAAAATGAAGCATTGTATTACTATGTGGTTTACAGCTGCAAACCATAGAGGTTTTGCGTTATGTTACAAGTTATATTAACATGTAGTCAGGATCAAAAAATAATACTGGAAGAAGGGCTAGATCATGGAGAATATCTTTGAAATGTTCATAAGCCATCTGAGTGCTGACAGAGATGAAATGGCTGCCAAACATTGTGATGCAACATCCTAAAATAGTAATAACTCGTGTTTTAGCAAATCCATTGTTACAGTATTAATTATTCTGTGCATTTAAAAGTTATGTTTTATCTTATAATCAAGTGTGTGTATTGAAAAATGCATTTAAGGGTAGTTGAATAGTAATTTGTTTTTTGGAATAAGAAAATGGCAGAAACTTATGTACGTTATCTCAGTGTTTAAGCATATTTTTTGTGGTCTGCATTAGGCCTATAGACTGGGGGAAAATGTAGCACATAGTTTTTAGTGTATCGCCATTGTATTGACGCTCCCCGCGTCCAGGCATTTTTGGCCGTCAGAACACACGCGCTAGCGAGGCCTGCCGGCGGTCTACCCCCAATAAATATTAAGGGTGGAGAACGTGTCCAAATAAAGGATCCCGCGCCTCACAGCTGCAAAGACGGGCCACCCAAGTTTTATGCACGTGCAGGCGGCATCCGGAGGCAACGGAAGCCACCAGGGCACGAACACAGCTACACTGGGCAGCCGCCCCAAGATACGCCGAGGTCCCACGACCCCGGGCTTCACCGCAATAAAACCCTGAAAGCTTTTAGCGGGTGTACGGAGAGAATAGCGGCAAGGCAGGCGAACCACACGTACGCCAAGCCAAGAGGCCACCCAAATATTTCCGCATGTACAGGACGAAGTGCTTAAACTTGTAAACCAGGATCGAGGGACAACACCGGACCCACGTGCGCCGGAGGGCCGCACACGTTGTTTTATAACCCCGAAG
>NQII01002769.1:99609-111774 GCA_002778355.1 Clitarchus hookeri
ATCGAGTGGTGAGCTTCGCCGGAAGGCCACGTCGAGCTAGTGGGAATGTCCAGCCGGGACGTGGTAGGGCAAGGAACAAGCCGTTACTGCCCTACATCGAGAACGGGAGCGAGGGACGAGCCCGACCGAAGGCCGTCCGCTCAAGGAGAAGCCAGCCGCGTGCAACAGACCAATGACAGATGTTTTATCTTATAATCAAGTGTGTGTATTGAAAAATGCATTTAAGGGTAGTTGAATAGTAATTTGTTTTTTGGAATAAGAAAATGGCAGAAACTTATGTACGTTATCTCAGTGTTTAAGCATATTTTTTGTGGTCTGCATTAGGCCTATAGACTGGGGGAAAATGTAGCACATAGTTTTTAGTGTATCGCCATTGTATTAAATATTTATAACATTTTAAACCAAAATGAATTACAGCTTACTAATGTGTCAAAATTGATGTTTTCAATACGCGTGCCATATGCACAAGCATATCCACCCATTATTACGTGCGTTGAATTACATTTACTGAAATTTCATGTCTTTTTCTGTGCTTTCTGCGTTTTTTATGTTGTTGATGTTATGTTTATTAAAGTTGCATACATTTTCATATACATTTACACTTTATAATTTTTCTTCTTTGTACAGTTATCTCAAATATGGATTTTTTTCTGATTGTACTAAATCGAAAAACTGAACAAACAGTACAATGAAGTTATTGTCACAAAATAAATATGCAATATCATGAAATATTAACATTTGTGTATCAAAAAGTTGTGTGCTGTGCACGAGATCAATCAGAACTAATGTTTTCTGAACAGCATGTGCACTGCCTGGCCGTTGCTACCTGCGCAAAGTTTAACCGTGCCGTAAGTAAAATTTAGCGAATTATTTTAAGGTCACCCTAGATTTCAAAAATTTTCACTCTTAAGTTTTTATTACCAATCAGAAAATTTCGTTTCAGACAACCCTGGACTACCCTGAGCTAATAGAAAACTTGAACGAAAACATAAACCAAATACCGTGTTACTTTGTTACTCACTGAGACAGCCGCCAACGAACAAATAACTGAGGTATTAAACCAGAGTGGAAAGTGGCCCAATAAAATATTTTATAATGTAAACGACGCAATGTTATATAAACAAATTTAAAGGGAATGAATGAGTGCCAAATTTTCCCGAATTTTCCACATTTGTGCTTATGTACCTTTCCAGACGTTTGGAACATATTCTAGAAGAAACTCTCGTAAATTATAATTCGTACCTTAATTAGTGGCCTAATAATTTCTACAGAAAAACTTACTGGAAATTTTATATCTCAGATTAGCCCAAAACTTGTATTTCAATAAAACTTAGTACTAACAATACCACCTCACTAAGTGACAGTGCACCGAACGGGACTCCCCAACTCCCCTAAACTATGCACTAGAACTTACATATATATTCATATAGGCTGTTTTCGGTAAAGTGAGCACTTATGAGGCACTAGTTACATTTTCGTTTTCGCCATTTTTTAACATTTAACAACCTTTTTAAAATAAATATTGTCATGTAAGTAATTAACAAATTGTCTTTATTCTACCTCACTCGGTATTAAACGTCCAAGGCTAAAATAAAACATATTTTTTTACTATTATTTTATATGAGAGGGCTTCAAAAGTGCTCACTTTACCGTGAATAGCCTATACAAATATGCACACGTACAATTTTAGTTCTTGTTTATATTATTACCACAACGAAATTCCAAATTATGTTATTTGTTTTGCAAACAAATCAGCGAAGTAATCAATTTATTTAATGAGTAGGCATTAGGTATACAGAATGTGAAACACAGAAGTTTCAAAGAACATTAACTCAACCTAAAGTCCACTGGTAAAGTGTGTGTAGGGTAATGTGTGACAATGTTATTTTACCTTACTTTTAATGGTTCCTTCCTTTTGATCTCGCCCCTTTTCCACGCTCCGAATGTTGCAAAGGAAAAAATGGTACCATATTTACAAAGCAGTGCACTGATAAGTCTAAACTCAGTAGCATTGGATGTTATGCTTTCGTTATTTTACTTCAGTATTATTAGTTCTATCTCCACCTCATAAAATATTATAAAGTAAAAATTAATTCCTGTGTAGGAATAATTCCAAACATCACTGGGTGACAAAAGTAATCCCGGTTTTACGAAACTGAGGTTTAACACTTTACATAAATATTTTACAATCAAATGTTCATCGAACGAAAATATTGTGCGAAATATTAAACTAAACATTGCTGAAGAAAATACAGAAAGCAACTGTAACAACTACAAGAGAAAAAGTTACTAAATGCTAATTCGTCAACTTCTTTTACAGACAGATTGGGACATCGCTACGATACTGAACGATACGTTAACATGAACGTAATTAAATTTAATACTTAAATAATCGTTAACAATGCTAATTTAGAAAATGGTAGCATGTAATTAATATGTTACACCAATTTTGTAACCCCGGGAAACCCGCATTTCAGGGCCCCGATAATCACAGGTAAAAACACCTACAACAATCTAAGATAATGGTAACTTATATAAGATAGGCCAAACTGGCAAATTGGAGTGCTTATGGAAAATATTGTAAACATCGCAAGGGAAAACAAACTATAAAACAGGAAAATCCCCAAAAATAATGTTTTTATTTTCCTTTTATTACTAAACTGTATATAACGTTTCTGTGTTTCCCTTTTTTTTTTACGGACTTTCATATAAAATAGATTTTTAAATAGAACAACAAGCGTAAAAAATTTATATTAAAAAACCTATAATTCTTTATCACATACACAAAACATCAAGGAATTTTTACTGTATATATGCAAATGTTTCTATTACAAAATACACGTGCATGTAAGTTTTTCCCCCGTTTTCATATCTCGATTACTACAATAAACTTAAAAATTATTTAAAAAAATGTTTTCTTATACAAAATTGATAACTGATTTAACTTTTCAATTTTAAAATTTATTGTACGATAATTTTACAATTTACATTTGATAGAGATATCAGTCGCACGCCTCCACCACAGAATAGGAAAGTTTAACAGAAGCGAAATGGCGTGGCAGTTCCTTTGATGTGTACGTACCCATTCACTGTTGACTGCGGGCGGCTCTGGAATAGGTATTGTGTCGGATTGGCTACTGCATACTGAGAATGTTTCACTATTAGCTAAGCTGCCTGCTGGCGAGTAAGTTATCAGGTGCTGTTTGGTGAACAGCATTCCAACATGTTGATGGCCAATTACGCTATTTGGCTGGTGTGAGTAGGATAAAAATATTTGTTATGGGCCAATGGGACCCGGAACCAGAGCCGGAGCCGGCCGGCTGCCATGATGTTATGATGTCACCTGGCTGCCATATTGAACCCGGATGTCCTTGACATTTACCTCACGCTCGTGTCCTTCTCATTGTTCCTGTATTCTTGGATAAACTTTAACCTCAAAAAAATGTTTTAGGAAATAAAATAAAAATTTAAAAATTTAGCAATTAAAATATTTTACAATTTTTATAAACTTTCGAGAAAAAACCTTTATAGAATTTCTTGCAGGCGGCTAGGGGTTCGAAACAAATATGGTGGAGCACACATCTTTTTAGCACAAAGACCAGTAGACAAATGAACACTACCACTATTTTTACATTTGTTAATACATCACACCCCGACCCCCTCTGCACCCGATTACTTGTCACTGGTTTTACATCAAACCCCTCATATTACTTGCCATATCTCCACTCCACTGACTGCCAACACATGCCTTTATTGACTCCCGTCTTACATCTCATTGGATTTACATTATACCCCCTCCCCCATCCCAAATTTTATACGCTTTTATACTCACACCATCTCCCCAATCATCCCAAATTTGTATTGGATATTTAATCGTCTCCATTTTACACCTGAACCAATCAGATATTTTATTGGTTTCNATCAATAATTTCTCTACAACTCCCATCATCTCAGCATTCCTAAAGGCGAACCTCTCCCCTCTCTCCAGTAAAATTTAGCCTGCACTTCATTGGGTATTTATTGTGTTTCCCCTCACACCCACCACTACAGTCCGAGCAATTATTCTCCGTCACTTAATCCTATATCACTGCCATTCATTGTTTTCATAATTTCCATCATAGCGCACTAGTAGGGAAAGTAATTGATGTGAAAAAAGTCGCCCCACGTCTGAGTTCCTCGTCTGCTGCAAGAGGTTATGAATCACTCTCTCATCTCTCGGCTTTTCAGCATTCAGTCTGGTAAGTTATTTTATGTTCTGCTATTCAATTACAGCAGGTCACAAGGTTTTATTAACAATGCACGTAATATGTACCCATTTATCAGCGAAATTAAATAATCTGCTGAAATTTAGAATTTCAAAAGTGTTACCTCGGTTACATGCCTCATCTGTGACTCACTGTTTGCATTCATTCAATTTTCTCACGAACACTGAAGGACTGCTCGTGCACAGAATTCAGACAGCAGCTCACATACTAGTCAGAAATGACCCAAACACTTTAATAACGAAACTATAATCTACAGACACATGGGAATACCTTAGTACTGCGGGTCCCCCACCTGCTAAAATGTAATTCATCGCTATTCACAGCACTAACACGACATAAAATTCCATCTTAACGCGAGCGACAATTATGTCCCCCAAGAATCGTAGCAGGTTCTAGGATGAATAACGAAAACACAGTTTGGGAGGTCGAAACTGTATTCCATCACAGTCGAAAGACCAACACAGCCTAAAACAAGAGCAGAGGTTTGAAGTATATTTGTAAATTTTTAGTCTGAATAAGGAAAAAAATAGCTGTTTACTCTTTACATAATCGCATAGCCAATAGAATTCTATTTATGACTAGAACAAAACTTAGAAATAATGGCTCCATTCAACAAAAGGCTGGTATTCGAAACTAAAAATAAAGTGTATGAAGGTATAAATGTCAAAAATACTACAGAAACCCTTTCATGAGGAAGAAGCATAAAAAGAGCATGGTTCGATGTAATTATTAACGAAAAATCATTCACATAGTACCCAGAATCAGCAAACTTGCCCTCCTTGGCAAATATTACTTTTTTAAATTCATATTAGCGAAAAATCACGTGTAGTGTACGGATGTGATATGCGGTTTTCGTTAAATTAATAGTTGCTCAAATAACACAAAACAGAGTGAAAACCACCCCCTGCCCACCAGTATGTAATATTCGCACTGGGGTTCCCATGCATTCCTTCACCAATATATAGTTGCCCAACATTAAAAATATTTGCTTCCAAGGTTAAAGTCAGTACATCTTCAAATAGAATAAGCGAAAGAAAAAATTTACATTACCCTACACGCCAATGATTATGTATAATATAATATAATGAAATAATATCTTTAGCTTCCACCGACTAAATATAAAATATTTTATACAAACAAATAATTTACATACAAAACTTTTTATGGGTAAAAAAATATATGTACTTTGAGGAGACTATGGTATAAAGTTACACCCACCACAAGTACAGGACCGCAAAATACTTCAACCTTTGGAAACAAAATAATTGTATTTTCATACATACGTGTGCTCTCAAAGAAGCGATATATCTGAGCTGCTGTAGACTCTCCACCCACCTCCCCGTCCCCTTTCACTCCGCAGCCTCATCACACTGCTACGTGCCTTTAATAGTATCAAAGGTGCGAGTGAGCACCTGTGTGTTCGTAGTGGAAGGAGTGGCTTATTGCGATGTTAGAGAGTCATAAGTCACATAAGAGATATTTTATTGACATGTGTAAGGGTACGGGAGGGTGGACACTAAAGTGGCAGTATCTTATAACCTGAGAAACTGGTCTTCCCCCTCCCTCGTTCCTCAGGAAGGTTTGTTTGATTATGTGTGATGGGTTCCCCTACCTCTCTGTAGACGGGCTGTGATTGGCCCTTTGCTTGGTGGGTTGATGTAGTGCCTAAACAACATTTGTGGACGTTGCAATTTTTCGAAGAGGTCTGGATGTGTTGTGCGATGCTGGGGAAGGTGGTGTGGGAGAGGGGAGCGATAGGCAAGGAGGGTGCATTGTAGATGCGAGGTTAGTACTTGGTTCGGATCTTGTCGAGGGTAATTATGTGTAATATTGCATAATTAGTGCAGAATGAATAAGATTGTTACGTACAGGCAAGAGTATTCGTATGTTTCAAGTGATTAGCGTGTAGAGTTCTAACCTCAGAGACAGCAAAAATAAATTACTTTTAACTGTACTGAGATTCATTAAATTAATACCCCCATTGAATTTTTAAAAATGCACTGAGAGTTAATGTTATTACTCTAGATAATATAACATTTGCAAGTAATTACACCTTAAGTACACATGTTGACCCAATGACAGCCGAAACTCAACTGACGGAGGAGTCTCTAATCGAAACGTGCTATACGCCTACCATATTGGCACGTGTCAATTAAAAAGGTGGAAATATTAAAAATATGTAGTGTTAGTTATATTTCGTACGAATGTGTATCGGGTCATGTCCTCTTTTCCATCGCAGCATTTCTTCGGTTTTACCATAAAGTGATAGTAGGGTGAGTTAGCGGTAATTTTAACACTAATGTGTATAATAGAAAGTATTCAGAATGAATACAAACGGAGAGAGTGAGCGCGCCGTCTGCCAAGAGCACGGAGCACGGATAACTGGAAAACGCTTGACCAGTTGCCAAGATCTCCAACCGGCGAGGGGCCAGTGACGGCACTGGGTTGAAGAAGGAGGCCCTTAGTAGCGTCCCCAGGAATGGTTAGTGTTGAGCGAGATAGCGAGAGCGTTCCCTCATTCACGCTGTTTGAATTCAGGATTTATATAAACCATTGCTGTCAAAAGTAAAATTACAAATGGATGCGAACGTATTACGTAATATTAGCGTATGGTATAAGCAATTTCGTGTTAACAATGGACATTTTAACAGAGTTATCTATTCTACCGAAAGATTTAATCATTTATTTCGCCTCACATCAAATAAAATACATTTTTGAGTTTTTGCCAACAAATCTCTGTAAAGATCCAGACATTATTTCTTATATGTCTTGTGAAAATTATAAATTAAAAACACCAGCAATTGCTAATAATATTTTTAAATCTCAACCACACAAAATTCATGATTGCTTAGTTCGTAAATTGGAAGAAATAATATACTTAACACCCCGGTTTGACTTGCATAAAACCAGCCACATTTCTTTCACAGCGGACTCGCCAACTGATATTGCGTATTTGTTATTGTTGTTGTTGTGTGTATATAAATATACATATATACATATATAAATGTTTAGCTATCCTCAGGGCTTTGAAAATCGTTTTGTTTTATCAAAACCATTTATTGTGAAACATGTATCTGCATCGCGTTCTAACTATGACATTACGGCAAGAGTATCTATATACATTTAAGCCTCCATATTCGAGAAGTGATCTTAAAACAGAAATACAAAGTATGTATCGGTTACAGATCCATGGAGTGCACGATTTTAAATGGGATTATGGCACCATGCCTTATGAAGACAGATATGTGAATGTGAATGTTGCTATTGTCTCGGAGTTACCAGTGTCTATGTTAAGTAAAACACAAAAGAGAATTTTAAAATTTGTGTGTAGGAGAGATATTCAAATAGTTAATATTAGAAAATATTATTCATGGAGTAATCTGAATTCATTAGTAGAATAATATTCTTGTAAATTACAAATCAGTTTGAAAAAAAATGTTTTCTACTTAGCGTAAAAGCGAAGCCTTCCGTCAATTAATTTTTGAGAATCCTCCTTCTTATTTAAGTATGTTTGTTTTCACTTTAAATAACTACGTCAGGGTGATTTGTTTTTTAATGCAAGCAAGAATACTTGGTATGAAAAAACATTTTCGTCCGTTAATAGACGTAATAAAAATTTATGTTAAGAACACCATTTTCGTTAACACAAGCAAGGATAGTGCATTAGAAAATTTTTTCCTATGTTTTTAATGAAAGAAAAATTGTATGTTAATTGTAAAAATTATTCGCGGTTTTTTCACACTTTTTGAATAAAACATTTGAAAAATTATCCCATGTATGAAGTGTTTAGCTGTTTCCAAAATATACCATGAATCACAAGCGTTTTATAGTTTTTTAACATGAAAGGGATTTATTTTTAATTAGATTGAACTTTCACTTATATTTTATGTATGCATTGTAATATTTTATTTATAATTGTAATGATTAAAAACCGATATGAAACAGGCTTGTTGGTAAGGCCTAGTAAGAAATAGTAAATAGTTCTTATGCAAATTATTATTTCATTTAGTGCCCACGAATGCGGTGCGTTGTCCCTTTGCTATATCGTTTTAAACCCTGTTAAGCTTTGCTTGCACAAGGCGGAGGAATAGCTTTAAATTGAAACTTTAGCTGGACTTCAGAAAAGTTGGAAGTAACCATGAATGAACTATTGTTGTAAGTAAGTGTGTACATGACGCAATATTATTATACCTTGCACAGATAAATGACTCGCCCAATATGAAATATCCGTACTCCAAAGGTCAAGTCGTAACTCAATTTTTTGTGATTTTTAGGTTTTGATATCATGTTAATGCATGGAAGGATATCTATTTGTAGGGAAACAATTGCATCTTCCAACTCATATGACAGCCATTATAAGCAACAAAACGGAGCTTATATCTCCAATATCACTTTGTGGTATAGTATGCCCCACTTACTACGGTTTACCTCAAACGTTACTAAAGCAACTAGTTGCAGCTAGTAGCTTCCCGCTGTTATCGCCCCAGCAAATATTATACTGGGTAGTGTAATAGTGTTATTATTCTTTCCATGTGCATGGAAGTGTAATAGTATACGTAAGATATATTTGTGATATGGGATATATTTGTATGAGCTGGCCCAAGAACAGTATATAAACTAAATATTCCCAAGTAAGAAGTTGATTGCTTGTTGTTAAGCTAAGGAGTGCATTAGTTGCTATAATTTCCATATAATTAGATCTCGAAAGCCAGCATAGATATAATGCTGATTAAATAATACTGATTATTGTTGTATTGTCTCAAATGTTCAAAGCAGAAGAAAGACAATTGTATTGGAATGTTAATTAAACCTTAATCTACATACCATAACATTGGAAATAGTCAGCAAGCAATTTAATATAACCTAAATATTCACCATTGTAGAAATTGCCAGTGTTTCTGGAATTTAGCACAATTCATTTATATTGGAATTGTGTTTTAGATTGTGATGCATTTTAATTAAGTCCTTAACTCGATAAATTGAACACATATACATCACTTCTCATCTTCTTTACATGTGGGTCACATGATGATATGGATAATAACCCTGGCTCATCTTCAGAAATATTACAGCAGCAAGAGTTAGTGATATTGCATAAACTGAACTTGCTACAGATATCTCAAACGTGTGTAATAATTCTACTGATGATCCTGATTATGTCCATGGTAGTGACGATTCAAACAGTGACTCTCCAGTCTTTTCTCTTTTGGTAGAAGTAATTAGGAAAGAAACGCACCCAGTTATCATATCTGAAACCGCTGATGACACCACCGATAAAACCGGTAGGGGTATGGGAATAAAGAGGGGTGTTGCACTGAAAATTGGAAAAGTACTATTAGGAAGAAGAAATGTGTTTCAAGAAAGGAATGGGTTTCTAAATCAGGAAAAGTTGTACATGGAAGTCTGATTGGCCCTTCTTGTCACCCTTGTAGAAAAAACTGCCGTATGAAAATAAACCAAGAGGTAAGAAAAGTAATCCATAATCAATTTTGGGATGGTGACAAGTCATGGAATGTAAAGAGACAGTTCATCGTGAGTAGTGTGAAGGAAACCCCTGTTGCACGACAGCGTCCACTTGACAATTCAAAAGCGACGCAGCGAAAGTTCTCTTTTGAATACACGTTCCTGGTAGGTAATTCAGTGATTACAGTATGAAAGGCGTTCTTCTTGGGAATACTATCAATATCTGAAACTGTTGCCAGGAATGCACTGAAGAAGAAAGCTACCAGTGGTTTGACACAAGTCGACAGGAGGGGTAAAAAGACACCACCAAATAAAACACCTGATGAAATATAGGAAGGAGTTAGAAATCACATTCGAAGGTTTCCACAGTATGTTAATCACTACAGCAGGGAGAAGTCACGTGGGTGTAATTTTGGCAGTCATCTGAACATTGATCAATTGTATTCACTTTACATTGAATATAGCAACGTGATGAATATTTTCCCGACTTTGTTAGCAAAGCATTGTCTCTAGAGATACATTTTTCATACAGAATTCAACCTCAGTTTCTATTTGCGCGGACCGACACTTGTGATACTTGCGACCGTTATAAAGTTCAGCTTTCTGAGGCCGCTTTGGGAAATGATGAGAACAACACGCTTGAAGAGACATTTCAAATACACTTATCAGATGCCAAATATCGATACAAGCTGAATCATGAAGATACCAAACATCTAAATGTGAAAACAGCTGCCCTGTGGTTTTAAAAGTAGACCTCCAAAATTTTTTGACACATCTCTCCTTACTAACGCACAGAGCTTTTATCTGAGGTGATTAGTGACTGTGAACTACTCTCTCTATGATGCCACTAACTCTAAATGTTTCTGTATAATGTGAGATGAAACAAAGGGAGGATGACCGGGATATGAGATGGCTTCTAGTATCCTGAAATGGGAGACTAATATTCTTCCCAATGATGATATCAATGAACTTATAATCTAGTCTGATAACTGTGGTGGACAACGCAGAAACTCTGTAATAATTGGCTGACACCTGTGCATCCGGAAAAATTTTCCACAAATAAAAATTATCGATCACAAGTTCCTTCTTACAGGACATACACTCATTCAAGTTGATATGGTTCATTTCATTGTAGAAAGGGCACAAAAGAAACCACCTAATCTATCAATCATCACCCCCATAGGACTTTAGTCCGATCATGTGCCGAAAAAACCGATATCGAAGTTATAAACATAGAGTGGGAGGATTTCAATAACGTTTTGGGCCTGTTTCAAGGGCCTTCGAGTCCTTTTGTGTCGAGAAATGAAGATACGTCTGGTCAACGTGTTCTCTTTCTTTCATTGTATGGTTGCAGCTTCGTGCAGAAAACTATGGCAAGCTATTCTACAATTAATCATTTGGAGATGAGAACTTCAAGGAAGTTGACCTTCATAGATACCACCGAAGAAAACATGTGGAAATTTTCCCAGATAACCTTCAACACCTTCGTTCGACTTTGAAGCCAATAAGTACTGTTAAATACAATGTCATTAAAACAATGTAACCATGGATACCATCAATGTTCCATTCGTATTATAGGGATTTACCACATGAGGACCGTAATGCACAAGAGGTAGAGGAGGGCTAGTGATTAATGCTGACAATGGGTTACCTTTCTCCATGAACCAAATGTTCGGGTTTCAACAATTAGTGCTACAATGCATAGATACTTGCATTAGGATTGTTATTTACTTGTATGTAATATAGGAGATTATCTAATAACAAAAGTGTAATCTCTAGCAACTCAGGAGTTCCTAATAGTTACTGTTAAAATACTATAGTACGTGTGGAGGTAAACATATATTTTGAGTTTACTATCATTAACACATTGTAATTATATTATAATATAATAATTGGATATGTATTATACCGGAAGTGAATTAACTAAATGTATTATGAATATAATAAATATAAGAAATGAACCGATTATACGCCAGTAATAATAGCAGAAAGAGGTGTGCAGACAGTTTTTCCGATATCCTAAATTATAGGATATGTGAGTTACGACTTTTGACCTCTCATATACAAATATGTTTTCTTGACTTTTTTTTATTAATTATTTGCAATACACAAACACGCACACAGACATTATCGCAGATAACCATTAGTGCAAACTTTTTCGCTCTCTATCTCTCTCTCTCTCTCTCTCTCTCTCTCTGTTTTTATGTGCTCCAACATTAGATTTACACTTAATACAAGTAAACACGAAGCACTGTATTGTAGTAATTTATTCGCATTAGATATGTATTGACAGGTCTGTAGAACGGTATTGTTGATGAAAAGTGAAATAATGAATTTGGTAACGGAAACAAAAAACTTAATTGTAAACGTGCATGTAAACATATCGTATTAAAATAAATCATTTTTTCGAAAAAAAAAAAAAAAAAAAAAAAAAAAA
>NQII01002769.1:111837-163917 GCA_002778355.1 Clitarchus hookeri
AAAAAAGGTTAAAAAGGCATACGAAAATGAAACTCTTCTCCAAATTGATGAAGAATTCACTAAAAACAATACAAGAAGCTTTTATAGGATTTCAAGCAAAAACTATCAAAATACAAAGCGCCAACCCTACAATTTCAAGATGCTAATGAGAACATTGCTCACAACAACACAGAAAATTGCAAGATATTAGCAGACTATTTTAATAAACTCTTGACTTGTGAACCCATTTGTGAAAAATTCGAATTCACCCAAATAATTCTGATAAACTAGATTCAGAACCACCAACAATTGAAGAATTACAAAAAGTCATTTCAGAATTAAAAAATAATAAAGCATCGGGAGAAAATCAAATAGTAGCCGAACTCTGAAAAAAAAGCTGATAAAAATGCTATTAAATCTCTTCAATATGTCTTCAATAAAATTTGGGAAGAGGATGAAACTCCAGTAGAGTGGAAAACAGCCCTCATCCACCCTCTTCACAAAAATGGCTGCAAGGTGGACACAAACAACTACAGAGGCATATCATTGTTGGATGTAACCTACAAAATTCTTTCAAAATTCCTTTTAAATAGGGCTGAGCCACAATTGGACCCACAACTGGGGGAGTACCAGGGAGGGTTCAGAAAGGGTAGATCATGCTCTGAACAAATACTAAACCTCAAAAACATTAGGGCATACCAAAAATCGAGGACAAAATTATATGTCATTTCCTTCATTGATTTCAAGAAAGCATATGACTCGATTGATAGAGAATCACTAATATCAGTAATAGAAGAACTGGGTTTGGATAAGAAAACCACTAACATAATTAAAGCCACTATTACAAACACATTTTCAAAAGTTAAATTCATGGGTGAAGTATCGGACCCATTTGAAATAAAAACAGGAGTAAGGCAAGGGGATGGACTTTCTCCAGTATTGTTTAATTGTGCACTTGAGAAAGTAGTCAGAGAACGGAACAAAAATATAAAAAGTGGAATAAGACTGGGTTGCAAAAAGAAGAATCTCAAAATCAATTTCATTGCCTTTGCGGATGATATGGCTTTTATTGCTGAAACAATGGAGGAAGCAAAACAACAAATACTTGAACTAAAAAAACAAGCAGCTAAAATAGGTCTTACTATTTCCTTTGAAAAAACTAAAATCATGACAAACATCAAACACCCAAATAAATACTTAAAAGTCCAAGAAGAGAAAATAGAAATAGTGAAAGAATTTAAATATCTGGGGGAATGGATTAGTTGGAATGCAGCAGAACGCAAGGCAATAGAATCCAGAAAAAATAAGATGGAGTTGGCCTTCCAATTGACAAGAGAGACATACAACAAGAAATATCTTTCATGGGGGTTCAAAATTAAACATTACAAAACAGTGATCAAGCCAGAAGCATTGTATGGAGCAGAAACTCTAACCTTGAATCACATAGGTCAGTTGGAACAATTATAAATAAAAGAAAGAAACATTTTAAGAAAGATCATAGGAACAAAATTTCAGGACAATAATATAGTATAAGTCAAGAATGAAACGCTATACAAGAAAATTGAAAAACTCTCAGATACTATGCGCAAAAGGAGACTAAAGTTTTACGGACATCTTCTCAGAATGAATTATAATAGATTAACTAAACAAATTTTTGATTTCTTCCGTAACCGCAAAACGAAGCCTAATTGGTTCACAGAAATTGAAAAAGACCTAAGAGAATTAAAAATTACAGAAAAGTCATTACTTGATATAACAGTACAGATAAAATTTAAAGACGAAGGAATAAGGTTCCAAGAAAAATCTAAAATAAGGTCGAAACCCATCATCTCAGATGAGGAGAGAAGAAGAAGATCAGAAAGAATGAAGGAGTACTGGGTGCAAAGGAAGGAGCAACAGTCAAAGAAATGACTGTTTCATCGTACCCCAAAGAGGGTGAAACGAATATAATATATACTGTTTTAAAATAGTTATTAATTTTGAATAAATTTGAACTACTATATTAAAAAAAGATATTGCAAAAAGTGTTACATTAACAAAAAATATTATGTTTTAAATTTCGATAACAGCATCGAAAAGTAACTGTCCCCCCAGCCTGTGTGCGGATAAACTCTGACATAATCACACACTGTCTCTGACATCTTAGAGAGAAACATACTCTCCGTCTGTGGGCTGGAGGTGGGGTGAGTGATAGGAATGATTGAAGTAATGGCGATGCTGGTAATGCGGGAATACAGGACTGTATATGGGTGATGGAATGGGTGACATGGTGGGTGAACCCTATAATGGTGAACGGAGCCTCCCACAAAAAAAAAACGCTGAGTTAATCATCATGTTGAAGGTGGAGTGAAGCCAAATTCCTACCATCACATACTGAAAATAGGTGTAAATATCGTCCTTGAAAGGTAGCATCTATGACAGCGGCGAAAGACGAGCCTACTTTGCATTGACATAAAATTAGACACTGTTTCGTACTTTTTTAGAGTTGTCTGGTGTTTAATGATGTCATATTCTATTTTCGTAGCTTTGTGCTGTTTTCTGCTGTTTTATTTAGATGTAATTCGTACTTACATATGTTTCTTCCCATTTCAGATATTTCATGTTTGATATTTTGGAACTGTACTGACTGCATACTGGAGATCATCATTCCCGTTTTCAGCTCTATGTATGGTACAGCTTTATTGTTGCAATATTCGCATATCTTGTTGAAGAGAGCAGTGTAGTATCACTGAATATTTCTGTTTGAGTCATTAATTCAACATTATGGGTTAAATCTTCTACCGCTCGTGCAAAGGTTGTGTGTACTTCCACTGAGTTCCAAGTACGAATTTTCTCTTTCGAGATGTCAACTATAGTTTCCACGCATGGTTTATTGGCATCTTTGGTCTATTGCTCCTTACGTTTTGCGTATCCGAAAGCCCCTTAAGTCCATATATATTTTTGCAGTAGCATCAAGTTTAGTCTCTAAAGCATGGAGGTTCCTCACAGCACCGACAAATCGAAACATGCCTTTCTTTAAAAGCCCAGTTAACTTTTACCGTTCATGGGCTTTTAGAATTGTAACCAAGACTGATTATAAATTTTACTTATTATTTTAGTGATGAAAATGGAACCTTACTCACAGTCTTTTGCTGTATTTCTCCAGCTTAAAATTTGGACAATAGAAAGTGAATATTTCTGAAATCAAACTTTGATGCCTTAGATACACTAATTTTTATACTTCATAAATTGCAAATTCGGTATCTGCAATTTATAACAACACTCTCAAGTCTTTCGCCTTACTTTTAGCCGTATGTATTATGTACTTAAACTATTATTGATATCTTCACATGCTTTTTGAATCAAACCTTGGAAAAATCCCCCTCGTGTATGACGTGTTTCGACATTTTAAACAGAAAACTGTCAACATGTTATAAATGAGTCGACTGCTGGAATAGAAGATATACATGTTCACTCGTACGGCAGTATATAAACTACAAAAAAATGTTTGAATATTTTTCATCATACATCTGATGAAATTGATATTTCGTTATGTAAATATGACTATTCACAACACATAGAGAAAATGAAATTCACGCCTTTCACCTTTTAACTCCCATATATATGTATTACACAAAGAGGCTGCCTAGATAGTATCTATAAATGAGCGGTTCAACGTCACCTGGCTAGAAACAGGGAGCGGGGAGCCAAAGCTAGCAGAGTGCGGCATGTCGTTCCCAAAAAAAATTTCATTTGTACCTGTTTTTCGCTTGAAATAGGTCGTTTTTCCCCAAAAATTGCCTCGTTTTGCCCAAAAGTTCCCGTTTTCACTTGAAAATGTCTTGAATTCCGCCAAAAATGGCATGGTTTGTTCTCGTTTCACACACAGCTTCAAGTGTGTCCCAAGAGAGATACCTGCCCAGGTCACCATAAAGAGTTCGCAAATCCCTCACACATGCATCCCAGCACTGGCGCTCTACACCGAACGCGATAGTTCCCAGATACCTCACGCACGCATCCCAGCACGGTCGCTCGTCGCAGAACACGAATGTTCCCAGATTCCTCACACATGCATCCCAGCGGTGGCGCTCGTCGCAGAATGCGTGGCAAACAAAGACAGTGAAAAAAATAGTTTGTAAAAAAAATTATCTTAAATTTTTTTTAAATTTTTATTGAAAAGTGTATTTTGTAAAGCATACAGAGATTCAATGTAAGGTTCAATGTTTCGTGTCTCGCCATCGAACGTGAAGCCCACAAAGATGGTAAAAATGGTTTGTAAAAAATTAGTTTTAAAGTTTTGATTAAAATTATTATTTAAAGGTTTTTCTGTTCGTAAAGTAAAAAACACAGAGAGCAAAAAAAAGTCTCGCGTTTGTAAGTAAATTTTATTACACAAAGCTCGAAAATTTACTTTAAAAGTTTTTTTAGCAAAGATAGTAAAAAAAATTATTTGAAATTATTTAAAAAAAATTTCTTATGATGTAAATGTAATAGCTGACAACTCAGACAGTCAGTTTAAGGTGCAAAGACTCGTCACCGATTGGTAACGCAAGGCCTAATATGATTCCTTGAAAAAAAAAAAATTATAATAAAATTTAAATTATATTGTAAATTTGTGAATGAAATTTTTTTTTAGTAAAATTTAGTAGCATACAACTCAGAGAGACGATGTAAGGCTCAATGTTTCGTGAGTGTTTCATCACACGAAGATCTCGTACTGGCAGCATTGAAGTTGCAGCATGATGTTTTAAATTACCTCTAAGGAAAGCTAATAGATGAAGGAATCTAGAAAACACAAATGAATATAAAACATTCTATTAAAACATTTTCATACATTGTAAATAAAAGAGGATTGAATATTAAAACACAGTCACTATATGATCGCCCGACTGCTTTCGAAAGCTACCTATCGTCGAGTAAGAGCGATGGCTGGTTGACTGCACGACGGATGTTCGGCGCTGCTCCCTGGTCGACTCGCGGCCGGGGTTCGATGCTGTGACCAGGTTGGCTCACGACCGATGTTCGGCGCAGCTTGCGTTCGGTGTTTGACGCCTGGCTGGTTCGACGCTACGTGCTGGCTGACGAGATCTCGGATTGTGCAACTCGTTGTCAGTGCTGAAAAAAAAACACATCACATATAAATAAATCTTTTTAAAAAAAATCATGGCTTTCTGCGTCCCGCTCCCTTGCCGATTGGCCGTTTTGAGCACGTGAGCGCTGAAAAAAATTAGTTAATCTGGTAACATCCAAATAATTTACTTAATGGCATGTATCGCGCTCTGTCGGTATTGCGCTGTACTGAAACATCAGTATGCGCCGGTAATGTTAGTAACTCACTTCTGTAGGTCAGCGGGGGTCAGAGCCGTGAGGCTCGTTGTCAGCGCTGAAAAATTAGCAAACTGATAACATTCAAATAATTATTTTTAATAAAATCGTGGCAATCTGCAGCACGCTCTGTCGGCGTTGCGCTGTTCTAAAACACCAGGCAGCGTCGGCAATGTAAGTAACTCACCTCTGTCGGCGAGTGGGCACTTCGGTTGGCTGGTTGGCTGCACGACGGATGTTCGGCGCTGCTCCCTGGTCGACTCGCGGCCGGGGTTCCCATGCTGTGGCCTTCAGCATACATGGTAATTGCATCTTGTTTATGGTTCGTCTCTCACTACCGTTTCTAGAGTGCATTTTTTCGATCTAGCGTAACGTATAGTGTTACTTGCGTGTGCAATTTGCAGCGGTCGGGGGGAGTTTAAAACTATTTACCGTTACCTTTTTTTTTAATTTCTAATCATCAATATATATATCAGTGACAGAGACTCTTGCATGAATACTGGTTTACATACACTGTGTTTAGTAGCAAGCAAAGAGGACACAACCTTTTACAAGTCGTTTAATGAAACGTTACATTAACTTTGGCGATAGATAGTGTGAGAGACGAGCCATAGAGTCTCATTAAACACTACTATTCCAGTGTGGAGGTTGTGCGCGTGCGTGTGTACATGTTACTTGAAGTTTGTGTGTATGACTTTCCAAGTGGCTGTGACCTTCAGCGTACATGGTGCTTGCATCTTGTTTATGGTTCGTCTCTCACCCTACATATATGTTGACTGCAGTCTCTAGAGTATATAGTGATTGCTATCATTCCGACTCAGTTGCTATTCAGACTACGAAGAGTGCACATTGTCTAAGGTGAACGGCTCTTCATCTTCGTCGATGAAAAATAATCGGGAATGTTATTTGTTACGTTACTGTAAGACAGCCTTTTTTTTATCAAAGCTGCCATGCTCGTCGATCATAAGACTTGTCATCGCTAGGATGTTAGGTGAAAGGATGCTGGAAGGTGTATGAGAAAACCGAAGTGTAATGGTACAACATGTGATATTAGTCCTTCAACCAAGTCATTAAAGTCTTCATAAAATAGGCAGCTAGACTTTCCCGTCACTCTTCACAGAGGGTTCACGATACATGTCTACATGTATGTTCTTCCATGATTAGTAGGTTGTTAGATACCTCTGAGTCAGGGTAATAGGTTTGAATCTGCGTTTCTTCTGTCCCAACTTCAAATAGCTCTTATCTTCATCAACTGGTCTATGCGCATGCAGATGTAGACGCTTAATAAGTAGCATATTCATATTTTACATCGTCATCAGCAGACTTGAATGTCATAGTTGCGTTCTCGATGTCCTGGATAGTTGTAGCAACTTCTTTTTTTTCACCTTACATGCTAGCGAGGCATGTTGAAGTTTGTGTATGACACATCCAGCAGTTGTGACCTTTAGTGTACATGGTACTTGCACCTTGTTTATGTGATTCGTCTCTCACCCTACATGTACGACGACTGCAGTCACCAGAGTACATACTAATTGCTACATATCTAATCGCCAAAGATTATGTTTAAATCATGTATGTGTTAATATATATCAAAGGTTTATGGACGAAATATGAGACGACAAAAGTGGAATGATCGTGCATGCAACGTCCTCGTCAGAGCGCTAAGTGAAAGGAGCCAAGGAAGGAATATGGGAAAATCAAGGTGGAATGGTAGAGCATAAGACTCGTCCCGTCAGGACGTTAGGTGAAAGATGCTCAGAAGGAGTATGAGAAAACTGGGTGTGGAATGCATGTTGTACTGATCGGAGTGGTTTGGCCTTGTCTACCATTATCATCTAATGCAACCTACAACACCCGACACTAGTGTAAAATGTGCTGGTTGGTGGGTGTTTATAACTTGTTACTTTAATTTTTTTATATCTGTTTTATTTCTGTATGAATATACTATACTAATAGGTGAGTGTTCTGCATGTAGGAATTCAGCCATATGGTCTCACTCGGATAGTGTTATTCGTTAAATTTGCTAAGACCTTCACGGTGCTTGTGTCGTCATCCAACCATCTGAGCTGTCTAACATATTCCCTATCATATGACAACAGTCACATTCTGCTGCTAGTGTTGTGCACTGAATGTATTGGACTGTTTCAGTTGGTTTGTAAGGAAGTTATTTGCTAGTATGTTGTACTACCCAGAACAGTCTTGTATTGTATAGCATCGTTCTTTTTTTTTTTTTTAAATTCTATATCTGGTTGTTAAGAGCTAGCCATGTTAGCGACGACTCGAGCTGCCGACCTTGTGTATGACTGATGGTCATCGTTTATATTAACATATAAATATTTGTTTAACAGTTACCATGTCTATGTGCTACATGTATGTATTACATTTGTATATATCTTGCTATATACTTTCGGAATATCTAGTAATGAATATGTATTTTTTCCCCTTTGGTGTAACTTACACAGTCAATATTTGTTTGCATGTGTTGATGAGACCTTTGGAAGACGATATGTTGAGTTTATGTTTACGGATTGCTTAGTAAAAACTTCAATTATACTAACATTGCATGACGATTTGTACATTCAGACCCTGGAGTGTTGGACGATGTAGAAAACAACACAGTGTGCGATGTACCTAGCTCAATGCTAAACGAGAGCGAGACTGTCTTCGTAGCCGGCGCAGGAGCAGAAGCAACACTTAAGCACCTATTGCACCACGACAATAAAAACTCTGTGTTCTCCAAAGGGAGGCTTGCTGTCCTTCATTTAGAAGGTTGAGAGAACGATATGTAAAAATAAACAAGTTTTCCACATGTGTGCCACTTGCAGCCGCTGCCTTGCGTGTCTTTGCCTGGGGCACTAATAATCTTAATTATACTAATATAAGTATTTGTTAATATATATTTCCGAAACTTACGTTGGGGGCTGGGATGTGCGTAATAAAAACGACTTTCTAAGCATTGTATCATATAGTATCTCGTGAAGCATCGTGGACGCAAGACCTACGATGGACGGGTCTGCTGTAATTGTGTAAGTATGAAGGATCTCTACATTACATACTTTAAATATATATTTCCGAAACTCATGTTGGGGTCTGGGATGTGTATATTATATATGTCTTTCTAAGCATTGTATCATATAGTATCTCGTGAAGCGTCGTGGAAGCAAGACCTACAACAGACGGGTCTGCTGTACGTGTGTAAGTACGAAATACTTTATATATATATTTCCATCACTCTCACGCCGGGGGAGTAATGGTTAAAGCATGTTGAATGTGACTAATTTTTTTCAGCGCTGCCAAGGAGGTCCGGCTGAGCATCTTCTCTCAGCTGTGAGCATGTAGCCAGACGCCGAACACCGGAACATTGCCGACGTCGCGTGGTGTTTTAGAACCAAGCATCGCAGGGTGCGTATTTTTTTAGAACATTGACGATGCAGTCTGGTGTTTCAGAACAGAGCAGAGAGTACGCTATGCAGATGTCATGATTTATTCAAAAGAATTATTATGTGACTCTTTTTTTTTCAGAGCCGTCAATGGGCGTCTGACCGAACATCTCTTCTCCGGTGTAGCCGGTGTAGCCGTGGACGTGCAGAAAAATAATTATTTAGATGTGACGTGATTTTTTTTTTTTAGGGCTGACAACGAGTGGCACGACGCCGAGCTCTCGTCAGCCAGCATGAAACGTCGAACACCGGACGTGCAGTCAGCCAGGAACAGCGCCGAATATCCGTCGTGCAGCCAACCAGCCAACAGAAGTGCCCACTCGCCGACAGAGGTGAGTTACTTACATTGCCGACGCTGCCTGGTGTTTTAGAACAGCGCAACGCCGACAGAGCGTGCTGCAGATTGCCACGATTTTATTAAAAATAATTATTTGAATGTTATCAGTTTGCTAATTTTTCAGCGCTGACAACGAGCCTCACGGCTCTGACCCCCGCTGACCTACAGAAGTGAGTTACTAACATTACCGGCGCATACTGATGTTTCAGTACAGCGCAATACCGACAGAGCGCGATACATGCCATTAAGTAAATTATTTGGATGTTACCAGATTAACTAATTTTTTTCAGCGCTCACGTGCTCAAAACGGCCAATCGGCAAGGGAGCGGGACGCAGAAAGCCATGATTTTTTTTAAAAAGATTTATTTATATGTGATGTGTTTTTTTTTCAGCACTGACAACGAGTTGCACAATCCGAGATCTCGTCAGCCAGCACGTAGCGTCGAACCAGCCAGGCGTCAAACACCGAACGCAAGCTGCGCCGAACATCGGTCGTGAGCCAACCTGGTCACAGCATCGAACCCCGGCCGCGAGTCGACCAGGGAGCAGCGCCGAACATCCGTCGTGCAGTCAACCAGCCGTCGCTCTTACTCGACGATAGGTAGCTTTCGAAAGCAGTCGGGCGATCATATAGTGACTGTGTTTTAATATTAAATCCACTTTTATTTACAACGTATAAAATTATTTTAATAAAATGTATTATATTAATTTGTTTTTTTTTTTTTCTAGATTCCTTTATCTGCTAGCTCTCCTCCGAAATTTAATTTAAAACATCATGCTGCAACCTCAATGCAGCCAGTACGAGATCTTCGTATGATGAAACACTCACGAAACATTGAACCTTACCTTGAATCTCTGTATGCTTTACGAAATAAACTTTTCAATAAAAATTTAAAAAGACTATATGATAAATTTTTTTTACTAATTTTTTTTCATCGTCTTTGTTGGCCACGCATTCGGCGACGAGCGCCACCTCTGGGATGCATGTGTGAGGGATCTGGGAACTATCTGTGGTGACCTTGGCAGGCGTCTCTCTTGGGACAGACCTGACACCGCGTGTGAAATTAGAACAAATCATGACATTTTTTGGCGGAATTCGATACATTTTTAGGGGAAAACAGGAACTTTTGATCAAAACGAAGCAATTTTTGGGGAAAAACCCCCTATTTCGAGCGAAAAACAGGTACAAATTACATTTTTTTGGGAACGACATTCCACGACCTGCTAGCTTTGGCTCCCCGCTCCCTGTTTCTAGCCAGGTGACATGGATTCGCTCACTTATTGCTACTCTAGAAAATTATATTAAGGATAAATATTTTTCATTAGGTCGCTCTAGAAGCATCACGAGACTTTAATAGTACATTTATAGAGGGGAAAACGTTTGGTTACCATGCATGCAATTGTTTATATGCCATTTTACACTATACAATTTTTTATTTATACGCTTGCCATCCTAATTATGGTGGGCTCCTTTAAAATTGACAAAGAGTGATTATAACTTCAAATCGGGTTGTAATGGTTTTCATCTTTCTTTCTGTAATGATAAATTCGCGTTGATATGCTGAGTGCAAACACCGTCTTTAAAGAAGGCTGTTTTAAAAAAATATATATATGTTTGTTTGTTGTACGAAAGAGTGCTGGTAAAAAATTCTCCAGGACTCTCTGTAAAATTATGGACAAGTTGCTATTTCAATAATGGACTTGGCGTAAATTACGTAGAACTATCTGCGAATTCACGCAATCTCTATGTAAATTTGCTATACAGTTTTTCTATACTTCGTGTTTAAAAAGAGTGATTTCAAAAAATATTCCATTCTCATTATGCGAGTGTTACTATGTATAAAAAAGAACGTTAAAAAAATTATAATATTTTATTGTGGAGCGAGATTTCAACACAAACAAAAACTTTCATTGTTCGTAACTCTTACCATTGTTTACCACTTGTGACCCAGTGGGTTATAAACCTGTTATATCTAGACACGTAACATGCATAACGTTGCCATCTTCTTGTAACGATTGAGTTTTCTAAGTGCTGCTGTCTGTCACAGGTGCCTGATGCTAATATTTTTTGTTTGAAGAAATAGGTCTAAGTGGCGTGGGTATCCAAACTGCCACAAAAATTAACATTTTCTGGTTACAATGGCGATGAAAGCTTCGTATTTACAAGGCATTTTTCGTTCCCGAAAGCCGGAGTTATAGGAAATACGAAGACTTTCCGTATTTGTATATTTAAGGAGCTCATTTCCATTTTTCGTCATTACTGATGTTTCCACATATTAACTGTGTGAATATGTGAATATATGGAAATATTTACTAGTGAATAACGCAAACCGAATCCAGTGTTCCTCTCAACATCTCTTTGTTTCTGATGCGTACAAGAGTTACGGGTAAATATACGAGAGCATAATTGCACAACTCTCTGCACAAGAGGCACGAAGCACCTCCGCAGATCTGATTACATGTCACACCAGTGCGAATGGATAAATTTTAGTGAGATGTGATCTCCAGCAGAGTCTTCTTCTAGGTTTACAAATTATATCTCGTGCTAATTATCGAGGCCTTCGTATGAGTCCTGGGTGTGAACTGAGCTGCACGAGTTACTGCAATTATTTGTATCTAAGAAGCTTTACTCTTTTGTACTGTAGTAAATATATTTTACATAGTTACGTTAATTTTAAAAATAGTGTAATTCTTAGAAGCATTAAAATTTTTATATATACACATCTTTGGCTATAGTGTCAAAAAAATTTGCTATGGTTTCGTGCAGTTGTAGCGCCAGTCATATTTTAAGTTTTTTTTTCCTTACAATTTTTTTAGAACTTTAAACGATATTAATAATTTTTAAAATCTTAAAATCAGGGTTAACAAAATGTTAACGTCATAGAAAGATAAAGATTTAAGTCATGTCAAGATTAAGAGCACGGTGCTGAAATGTTCACCGAAGACAAATCTGTCGGCTGGTCGTTTAAATACACTGGAGAGCCAAAAAAACTGGTACAGGCGTGCGTATGCAAATAACAGAGGTATGGAACCAATCAAAGTAACGCGATGCAGTCGGCAGCATCTAAATAAGACAACAAGCGTCTGTCAAAGTTGTTAGATCGGTTACTGCTCCTATAATGGCAGGTTATCAAGATTTAAGTGAGTTTGAACGTGGTGTTATAGTCGGCACACGAGAAATGGGACATAGCATCTCCGAGGAAGCGATAACATTTGGATTTTCGCGTACGACCATTTCACGAGTGTGCCGTGAATATCGGGAAGCCGGTGAAACATCAAATTTTAAACATCGCTGCGGCCGGAAAAAGATCGTGGACGAACGGGACAAACGACAACTGACGAGAATAATTAAACGTGACCGACGTGGAACCCTTTCTCAAATTGGCGCAGATTTCAATTCTGGGGCATCAACAAATGCCAGCGTGCGAACTATTCAACGGACTATCATTGATATGGTATTACGGAGTCGAAGGCCCACTCGTGTACCGTTGTTGACTGCACGACACAAAGCTTTACGCCTCGCCTGGGCCCACCAACACTGACATTGTACTGTTGATAACTGAAAACACGTTGCCTGGTCTGACGATTCTCGTTTAAAATTGTATCGGGCAGATGGACGTGTACGGGTATGGAGATATCCTCATGAATCCGTGGACCCTACATGTCAACAGGTGACTGTTCAAGCTGGTGGAGGCTCTGTCATGGTATGGGGCGTGTGCAGTTGGCATGAAATGGGACCCCTGATACGTCTAGATAAGACTCTGAAAGGTGACAGATACGTAAGCGTCCTGTCCGATAACCTGCACCCATTCATGTCAATTGTGCATTCCGACGGATGTGGACAATTCCAGCAGGACAATTCGACACCCCCACACGTCGAGAGTTGGTACCGAGTGGCTCCAGAAACACACTTCTGACTTTAGACACTTCCATTGGCCACCTAAATCACCAGATACGAATATTATTGAGCATATATGGGATGCCTTGCAACGTGCTGTTCAGAAGAGATCTCCACCGCCTCGCACTCCTATGGATTTGTGGAGTGCCCTGCAGGATTTATTGTGTGAATTGCCTCCTGCATGCCTTCAGACATTAGTCGAGTCCATGCCACGTCGTCTTGCGGCATTTTTGCGTGCTCGCGGGGGCCCTACACAATATTAGGCAGATGTACCAGTTTTTTTTTTTTTTTGCTCTTCAGTGTAATATTACTCCTACCTGGATCTTTGAAATTTAGTCTCTGCTGAAGGTAAGATTTTGACACTTCTAGGAGTGTTGTTGTTTTGATAATGATTATCTCCGCCTCAGTTGTTCTGACACGTAGAAGCTATTCTGTTTGTTTATATTATCAGCTGTTGACATTAACAGTGACCGTTCAGTGCTCTAATGCGGTGACTGCGAGGATGTATGAACAGCCAATATGTTCTTCAGAAAGTGTGACATTTTCTGACAGTAGAAACAGCTAAACCCGAAATGTGTATTTGATAAACTTTATTAAAAAAATTTATAGATAGTTAGGGAAACGTTTGGAAGTAAAATTTTTAAAGTTTTTTTATGTAGCTACCAAATAATTTCAGTTTATATTTTTGTGAATTATACTTTGCTCATTCAAGTTGCTTACTAAGTATACGGCGTATATATATTGACGGTGTTGCACAAAGAGATTGTCTTAACTATAATTTGGTCGTAGTTCAATATTTTGTTACAAAGATATCTATTTTTCATTTTAATCGTGAATTCAAAGGTCTCCTCGTAAACTTAATTTTTTTATACTAGGGATTTGTAAAGAGCAATCATCTACACGTCATTTTCGGTAGCAAAATATTTATAGTCCTTTGCTTAACTTCGAGAATTGTAAATATTCTTAATCAGTAACTTCGTAGTACTCTCTTTTAATACGTTGTTTGTAAATAATGGACATGGTAAACGTTGAGATACTTTTATCATTCACTACGTTTGATTAGCACTTCAGATAATTAGGTAAAACTATTTACCAGAAAAAACCGGCTGCTTCAGACGTGACACTGCCAGTTCCAATCGCAAACACACATAGGAAGCTTGTTAATGTCTGGCAATGATTCATTGATTTATTATAGATATATATTCACATACAGTAAATGCACTCATGAACTGCGCATTAGATGAGAACAGCTGAACACCACCACTAAAACTTCGAGGCGCAAAGGAGTGGGAAAAGGAAAAACTCGTTGATTGGACTGCATGGTGGAGAAGCCAAGCTCAGATTATACGTTGTTAATATTGCTGTTAAGCTACTTATTATTGGTCGACGAAGCACGAACCATACCAAACTGGATTTCAAAATCAACCCCCTTCCATAAAGAAGGAAGGGTTGGGAGCTCGTTTGTACATTGAAAACTGTAACTCTCAGGAATTTTTGGGTTATTTTTTGTGGATTAGTAATCTACTGCACATAATAAACCAAAAGGTTGCTGAGTGCTTTTACCCTACATGCCACCGTTTTCGAGAAATGTATGTATAATGTTAGAAAACTGAAATGCACCGTTTGCAGTGTTGGCGTTAATTTCCCAAAAACGGTGGCGTGTCAGGTAAAAGCACAAGGCGACCTTTTTGTTTACCATGAGCATTTACTAATTCGCAGGGAACAACCCAAATATGCCGGAGAGATACATTTTTAAATGCACAAATGGGATTCCACCCCCTCCTTCTTTATGGGACGGGGTTAATGTATATACCCAATTTTTTTTATGGTATACACTTCGTTTTTGAACTATCCGCAATCTCAGACTCAGAGATTTATCTTTCATTCTGGCTGTGTTACTAGTAATGAAGTCTGATTCATTTACACTTTTCAGGATGGTTTCACGTTTTGGAATTGACTTAAGCTAGGCATATACGTATGTCGTGTTGTGTATGTGTATATATTCTACCCAAACTTTTGTCGAGGAATCAGTAGCTGAAGTTGATCGGCGGAGTTTAATTCCAGCCCGTGGGTTTGTATGTGTTTGAATGTACATATACATGTGTATATATGTACATATATATGCATATATACATATTGAATCGGTATTTTTAAGGCAATCAATAATTGCTTAATTTTTTACATTCTAAGAACATGGTTAGTTGGAAGAGTTATGTTATAAATATCACCTCGAGTAGATCACAAGTGTGCAACGCAAAACAAGTATTAATGGCTGAATCACAGTAAACCTGCGTAAATACACTTTTACAAGTAAAAAACAAGATTCCAGCTTCACGTGAAAACAAGTGGCAATAAGATTACGTCTAAAATATTTTTATGGTTAGAAAAATATTCGGTTAGATACGACCTGGTGTATTTTCTTTTTATATAGCACTCGTGTAGACACGAAAATGTACAGAATATCGAAAGTGTTATTTATATGCTTTGTTAACAACTCATGAAACAAAGACTTAGGAAATTCTGTAATCACAAGCGATTCTACAAATACGAAGTATTTCATTGAAACGTGCACTACCATCACACCCTCAGTGTGACTGAACGTGAAATACTTATATGCGTATGAATCACAGTCACGCAGACTATAAGATATATATACTAATATACGTACTGCTTTGAATGTCACGCGTTTTTTGAACTGTACTCTGTATCTTATCACGGCCGTATTAGTCGTTTGCAGTTTTACGGCATTACATTTCATACTGCATTAAATTACACTGTCCTAATTTCCACAGTAAGAAACACAAACGACTCAAGCCATTTAGCTTGAGTGTGTGCCACAATGACTGAGCTCGTAGATGTAAAAAAAAATGGAGCATGATCTATAACGCTTTTAGGCACGCCCATGGTTATGAGAACTATTAAAGCTAACAGGGTCCAGAACGGTAACCGTCGCAATAGTAGAAGAGCTAACCGAAAGTGGATGTCAAAACTGTATCATGTCAGGATGGCTTAAGCTAGCAGAACTGATTTTTTTTTGTTTCATTTGTTGTTTGTGTGGTTTCACGTATCTCAGTATATAAATATTCTGGACATACAACTTTTTGCCATAAATGTTAAAAATCAGTTATCTAACCCGTATAGTTTTGCTTTTATCGATTCAAAAATAAAAAATTGCGCTAAAACAGCAGAAAAAATTCCACTTTTTGAGTTGAGTGCACAGTTTCTTTAAGGGGTATGAGAAATGTACAACCACACGTATAAAGTTTGATCTGTGGGCTTAAATCGCTTGAAATGAATTCCTACTGTTCAACTACGTTTACGCCGGGGCAAACAGAAACGAACACGTGCGGACGAGCATTAACCAACCGAGCATTCTCGTGGATGCGAGCTCTAACATACACCTTTCGTCCGTGTTCGTTCAGGTTCGGTTCGCATTCGCTAATCATCCGTTCACTGTCGCGCTTTCATCACATCACCAAAAGGAGCATGCGTACTAAGCGAACGAAGACAAAGTAGTGTGATCGAATGGGTTAGCTGCAATTTGTTCGGTATTCGGTAAAAAATCTAGCTTACTGTGCACATACAACGAACGCATTCGTTCGTAGTAATTCGTGCATGTTCGCGGGTATCGCTTTGGCTTATCTGAGTATTTCTGGTTCCTTTGCGTGCACATTTATGTAACAAAGAAATGCATATCCATGAAACCGAACCCATTCGAATTAGAGATTTCATCAGCCCCAGAGCCAGCTTTACCAGTAGTTTGTTTCTGACTTTCTAGTCTGAAAATACTCAATATAAATTTCGTTTTATTTTTCGCCTCACTTTAATTACAACACGTTCGGTGAGTTCATCAGTACGTACACATAAACCGAACGTACACGTTCGTAACGGTTCGTTTGCATTCGTTCGCCTAGTGTGTAAGCTCAAGGATATGCGTGTTCATTCATTTTCGCCTCGTTTACACCGGTGTAAACGGGAGATCTACAGATGCAGATCTAATTAGCATAGTATAGCGCACCGACGTAGGCACTTGACGCCTTGTGTGTTAGGAGCGGTGGGACGCCAGTCCTGCTTGCTAGTGTCACCCCTATAGCTCCCTTGCTTCTTTTGCTTTAAATGCACAATAAAGATGCCGCGAGCATGCACTTGATGTGCGCCAGAATGATTTAGTTGTCCGCTGCTCGAGTGAACGCCACTCAGCAGTATCTCCCCGCACATCAGCACGTGACCGCTGCCAGATTACGGCGGTCAGATTCCACGGAATGTTTCCCCTCTGGACGCGTGTTCGCTGGCTCGCGTTTCCACTTATGTGTCCAAACTTGGATATCGCACGTGTTTCTTGCGCAAGCCGCCACATTAGCGATTCGGGCTGGTATAAATAGCCGGTCACACACTGCCCGCGAGATGATTCGGCGTGACTCAGCTGGCCTGCAGGATGAAGTGGAAGGTAAGTTTTCAGACAGCGACGCGCGCACAAAGGACAGTTAAGACGGATCAGTCACCGACATTTATTAATAATTGTATTAACAGTTTTTTCAGTGCCCTCAGAAAGCAATAAGGCCTTAAGGGAACACTATATATCCAGGAACGGGGAAGTAATAGGCTTTATAAGACCTATTGAAAGCCTATATTAAGCTTTATAAAGCTAAATAGCCTTTATAAAGTAACCATTAACATATATATGTGTGTGTATAGAGTGACTGCAAAACGTTTGGTTGGTATTCGCAGCATTGCNCTCAGAAAGCAATAAGGCCTTAAGGGAACACTATATATCCAGGAACGGGGAAGTAATAGGCTTTATAAGACCTATTAAAAGCCTATATTAAGCTTTATAAAGCTAAATAGCCTTTATAAAGTAACCATTAACATATATATGTGTGTGTATAAGAGTGACTGCAAAACGTTTTGTTGGTATTCGCAGTATGACAATTGTTTAGTTGTGGCCACTAAAATTTGTTTTTTGATGGCTACAAAAATAATGTGTTTACCCCAAAGAAATGTTTGGCAGGTTGAATACCAACAAAACTTATGGCTGCCACATTTTTTTTTTTCAGTACATCTCAGCATTCGCCTTGAGTTATTTCGGAAATCCCTGTAAAACCGAAATCTCAATGGCGGACCGGGAATCGAACACGGGTCAGTGGTTTATCAATGTGTTATCTCACTACTTTGCCACAAGTTCCATTTAAAGAGGTCTGAAAAACATTTCGCACGGTGAAGCATAAATAATAACTTCTCGAACTTAGTCAATCCTTACAGCTTCACTGTCTTTATTCATTTTTAACTAGTAAATGTCGGGAAGAAAAATGTTTTTATTTACTGCAGGCTATTACCGAAAAAGCATCAGCAGCAGCAAATGTCCAATGCTCTGTCGATCTGTAAAACATAATACAAAATCTCTACGCAGGCTGTGGCGAAAACGCCATAAATCCATGTCCATATTGCAGGGATTTATTTCTCGTTACGGCGCGCGGCGGTGCAGGCTGGCATGTTTAGGATCAGGCCTAGAGAAATGCCTATACTTCGCTTCATAGATCCTCCATAATCGAAAGAGCCAGATTTGATGATCTTGGGCTCGGCTTCGTGATACCTACATTTGATACCTACAGCAATTTTTTTTCGTAAACTGTCGCAACATCACGCGTTCAACACTCTTCTGTCAAAAGTATTCTGAGAAATTACGGCTTCCAAGAATCCGTAAAATATCGGATTGTCTTTATCAGCATGGCACATTTTTTAGCCAACGGTTAAGTTGTTTGGTATGCCTACGATTATTAAAAAATGCCAGAAAAAAATAATTTGAACACAGACTTACTCGGATTAGTACGTCCTGTAAGTTTACCAACTAATGTTACTAGTTAGAATTTGAAAGGCGAATACGTCATTTTCAAATATTGTGACTATCCAACAATATAATTTCATAAGAAAATGTTATTTTTTTGTGTTAAGTTATGTATTATCCTCTTGAAGTACGCATTTAACTCCTCAATTAGTTGGCGTATTAGAGACGCTTCAAGAGTTAAAATCTGTATTTTTTTGTGTACGAGTACGTTTATAATAATTAATTTTGCTAAATATTAAGGTGAACACCAAAACCTCACAACATTCTGACAATGATTAATTATTGCACCTTTAGGAGCATACCGATCAGTATCATAGACTATTGTGTAGTATACCTAATAAAAACGTTGGTTAATTGTAATCCCTTCCACATGGAGATAGCGCAGCTAATGTTTTTGTTCGTCGTGTCAGTAACAATGCTGGTATGTTCGTCTCTGATTCCACGTTCCGCCAGCCACACGCAGCCACGAGAATATCAAAGGTCCCGTACATCTGGAGCTAATTAGCGTGTTATTCACAAGTGTTTGGAGCGCTAAGGGCGGTACTGTCAATCTCATCAAATTGTCCTGTTGCCTATACACGCAAATCTCTGAACTGGCTTACAGCTTTTCCGTCGTTCTGTGTGCAACCATTCGATTTCAAACGGTGTTTTACCAAAGTTTGTTTTGCTCATTTTCGTTTAGCATGTTTTAAAGATATAACAGAGTAGAAATATCATTTTTGTCTTTGCTGAAGAGCTCCAAATTATTGTTTACGATGCTCTTGAGGGCTATGTTCCTGGCTTGTCCAAAACGTGTCTTCTTTTCGAAAGAAAACAGAAACAAAATACAATCGACTGTTTATAATAAAACATACACTTATTTACAACTCGCTGAAAAGCAGTTCTTGCATCAGGCGAACGGGCGCCATTATACACAATGAACCTCGCGACCATTTCTTAAGACAGCAATGTTTTACAGCGAATGTGTTTCTCCTTCATTTAGCACCTTGATGATACAGTCTATGGCTGTGGTATTTAAGCGAGTTAGGTGCTTATATTGGTGTTCACATAAAGAACTAAGCGTCAATAAACCGCAAAGCTAACAGCAATATCAATGCCAGCAGCATCGCACTTATGATACAACCAACATATTTTAACGGGGGAAGATTTTTGAGAACCTTATGGTATTTTACATGGCTTGACTCTCTCTAGTATTATTACGATGACTGTTAAACTGCGTCTTCCACCCGAGTGCAATGAGTTTGGACACGGAGTTCGACGTTATACAAGAAGAGGAAGTGATCTCCTGACGGCGCATTAAAATTTTTAGAACTTGTTACATTTAACCTGGCAAACAGATATTTTGTCTCCTAGGAAGTCGCGCAGGTGCCTTGAGGGAACTCCTGGCTCGAGTTACTGCGCATGAGCGGGAATTGGAGTCTCGAGGGACAGGGGGTGAGTGAGTAAGTGAAGAGATTTGGGCGGCTCTTAACATCGAGGTCTTGAGAGTCGATGAGGGTGAAGCGAGCTAAATATGAAGCAGCGCCAGAATTTAAGGGTGGGGGAAACGGGAGACCCTCGAGAAGACCCACCGGCTAGCGGCATCGTCCGACACGATTCCCACATGTGAAAATCAAGGATCGATTACGTCGCGAATCGAACCCGGTTCGCCTAGATTGGATGAGAGTAGTTTAACCACTACACCATCTTGGCCCCTAGGGACAAGAGGACAGCGAAATAAGTCGGAAAGAGATCTTTAAAATTAAAGATGTGGTTACCGGGTGCCAGGCCATTTTAACACCTAGCAAACAGCCATTTCTTCGTCACGAGTTTGAATTTTCGTTCTTTCATACCCTTGGAATATTTTCAACAAAAGTTTTTATGACATTGTAGGAGGGATCATGAGTTCAAAGCATTTTTTTTTCAGCAAGTTTCACCGGAAGTTTACGTCATGGTCCGTAAAGTTATGTGGTAAATGTTGAAAAACTGTTGGCTTTGTGACATACGAATGAATTAAGGGCAGCAATTTTCTCAACCGGCTACTTGAACACGAAGTAAATTTTTTTACACCGTTATACCCAATTTAGAGGTATTTTCTAAGTTATTCCTACTTAACTGTTGACGAATTTATTGATTGATGCTAAACTTGATAGACTTCAGCCCCATCACTTGAAGGCGCGTGTCCCAAGTGCTCGCTTACACATCTCTCAAGATCCCAATGATAAAAGACGCCTAAACCTCTCCATTCCACTCACTCTCAATTATGCTTAAAAAATTCTTGGAATATTATGTCGTTTTGAATAAATACGCAACACTGCAAATCTCCAGAAATAATAAAGATGCAGCCCAAGTATACAGGAAGTGCCGATTTTGTGGACAGTATACCTCAAAACAAAAATACCATATGGACATATGTCCTTGGTTCTGCTGCAACTAGAAATATATGTACATAATACACACATGTTCGTGTCACTGCAGCCCTGCCTGTGTACGAGTAGTGATACACTCTTACAAGATGTGTTCGAAATGTCCACCCGAATGTACGCCAACATAGATCGTATCAGTGACTGACACATTCAACACTCTAGGTGTGCCACGGTTCTGCTGGGAAACTTGTTCCACACGCTGGCGTAGCATTGCAGTGTCCATAACAGGTCTTGCATAAACGATGGTCTTCAGATGTCTCTACAGATAATAATCCACTCGATTCATATCAGGGGAATGTGCAGGTCAGGTGGTTAGTCCTACATATCCTATGTCCACATAGGCTCTGGTCACTCCTGAAATATGATGGTGCCCCATCAGGCATTAACCACATGCGATGTATTAAATCCAATGGATCATCCTCGAGTACTACATGTAACTTTTGCATAAAGTTAGTGTACAACTGGCATTTCAAGCGTCTGGATAAACTGTTTGGCCCCCTACTAAGATGTCGCCAACTATACCTGCCATGTAATACGGACCAAGCAATTTGTTGTGTAATATTTTGCCTAACCCTTTGATATCACACTTCTTCCTGTTGCTATTCGTCGTCGGCTGTCACCAGGATGCTCATCAGTATTGAATAAAAATATGCTCCTCCAAAGCTACAGTTGGATTTCAGCGGGGCCAACCAGCGTAACAACTCGGTTTAGGGAATGAACACATGACCTCTAAAATATGAATCAACGCAATTATACCAACCATCAAATGAAACTGAACACACTATTTACTGGCCTTCTTTCATGTAGCTGCGGTATTCATAAAACGCGTCTGCAATATAACGAACACAAAGGTGATTTTTATCCACAAATGGGTCCAAATAGCTCCAAATTATTTTGCCACTTGACCAAAAATACTAATGATAATTAAAAGGTAAGTCTGAAACACTTACGTTATGCAAACAGTCAATATCTTCCTTCGAAATATGGCGAAGAACGTCTAGACGATTCCTAACTGACTGCAAGTTAAGAGCTTTAGTTGATAAATGACTCAGCAATATTGTCACCAATTTTAAAGTAACACGCTCTACCCCCTTCGCTCAGAAATAAAGGCAGGATAACCCATCATTAAATGTTTTTCTTTCTTTCATAAATAGCATTATATCTTTGCACAATTATGGTTACTTATGTGAAACTATCTCCTACAAGAGCTGCATCTAAAGCTAAACCGAAATCAAATCTTGAATCCACTAGAATTCCTGACTCTTCAACGGTAAACACTTTTTTTGTGTTACCCGGTGAGTTCTTTAGTGATTTTAAAATCCTATGTATGAAACTTTTGAGTGGTTGTTGTTCTGTTCCTTCCATTAACGTGTTTTCTATATCTCCACAAGCTCTCTCAGACACTCGTCTATTCTCCGAAACGTCTTCCTATTTGGCAGATTACAATCCGGAAAGCGTTCCTCTTGCAGACGTTTCGCTGTCACCGCATTATGTTCTGCAATTCGTACATTACATGAATTTACTCCATTTCGCGAATAGACTAAGCTTCCATAATCGCAGTTCCTTGTAAAGAAATACACTGGGCTGGCTTCAACTAGCATAAGCCGTAGCGCTTGGTGTCCGACTTGCGTTGGATGTCGACAGTGAAAGGGGCCTAGCATCACTTACTGCACGTTTATATCTGCCATACGTACCCAAACAAGAATGCGCCGACTACCAGCAACGGACAGAGCGGCATGGACCTGTAATTCGGGAACCATCTAACATAGGACGTATGTCATTGTAGATATTTTGTTTTGAGATATATTGCCCACTCTCTAGTTACTTCCCACATAAATCGACACACTATATAGAAAATGCTTTATTCCTTACAAACACGACAGGAAATTGTACCATAAATTAATGAGAACTACCATATGGATACTTTATTATTGTACAGTCTTTATGGACAGGACCGAGTTCGGTGGCGGAGAGGTAAACCTTCGGATTCGCATTAGGGAGTACGAGGGATCGAATACCGGACAGGCCATCCTCATTTCGGTCTTTCCATGGTTTCACGAAATCACTCCAGGCGAATGATGGGATGGTTCCTTAATACAGGCTACTGCCGATTCCTTTCCCGTTCCAGCTTCTGTGAGCAGCATGCTGTATTTCTAATGACCTCGCTGTCGGCGAGACATTAATATCTACCTACATTTATGATGAATGGAACTACTGCCGGTGAAGATTAAACAACCACCTCACTATAGGCATTTATATTTACGTATAAGGTAGGTTACTAGTATGTACAAATACATGGCAGACACACGTACAGATACACAGGGAACGACAGGGAGGTTATCTCGTATGTTTTTTCCGATGGAAAGTAGGCTAGAAACTTAGGGTGTCTAAAAAAATATATTTAGGAATGATAAATACGACTGCAGACTATCCTCTATATAAGCTTTAAGTAGGCTTGTCAACATATTTAAAAGAACAGACATAATTTATTTTTGTTAACTAAATTGACACAAATGAAGATTATAATTAAATTGTTTATAAGCAAACAAGTATTGAAAATATACTAATTCCAACAGTTATTGAACAATAGGAAATAATTAAAACTAAAGAGTTTTAGAACTAAGCCGAAAAATGTATAAAGATTTTATGTTACTTTCGTTTCTCGTAATGTTTTCGTGTTTTTTTTAAATTATTATTACAATATATCTATACTTCCTTCTGAATTGCAGTGACCACAGGCATATGGGGTAAAATTACTCTGCAGGGTTCAATAACCTACAACAATATACCAAGTATAAGTAAAAATTTCCTGAGTTCCAAAAAAGCGAGCATGGTTTTTTTTTTTAATTAAGTTCAAATGTACTATCCTGACAGTTGTAAACTTCACATACAGGGCCTACTTAACTTAAATATTCGTAACTTTTCTTTAGCAAATGTATGGGATCTAGCAATCTTCATATATGCCACTAATATTTCCCCTGCCCTGTTCCTCCAGAATGCTCTCGGAAGTTGATGTTACCGTGAAAATTCTGATGTGTGATATTAAATGGAGACCTGTGACGAACACGTGGTGTGTGTAAGAAGAGCAGGAGGTGGAGGAGGGAAAGACCCTTTCTCGAAGAGCAACCAACCGGTCGCTCTCACATACGTACGTGAGGAACACATGAAGGCAGCAAGACATGTATCGAGCCACCGCAGGCTGACAAGGAGTTGAGCAGGCCTCCCACAGCAGTCCAAGTAAATGCGTGCTACAGTCGAAATAACCGTTACCAAAACCATATCTGTACCCATGATCATTACCATGATAAAAATCCTGTGATACAATTGACATAATAAAACTGGATGTTTTCGTTTGTAAACCAATATATTTTCACTTCCATAACGGAACACTTTACAAATAGTTATTCGAATTTTCACTCGTAAATTGGCCAGATTGTTATATATTTTAACCTAGTTTTTGTTTATAGGTTCCACGTTAGTATACAGTCGAGATGGATAAATCGGATCTGTTTTAGCTGTTATAGTTCTCATTTACACAAACCATGTGCTAAAGAAACAAATAGATACACAAAAATCAAAATAATAATTGGATTTAAGTTTGGTTTCGTGACCGAATATGAACATTTTTGAAAGTGAATTTGACGTGTGTAGTAATAATAACGGATTCTGATTGGGTACGCATAGTTTATTGGACACGAAAATTAAAATTTGATTAATTTGCTAAACTGACAGTGGTTATGGAGATTCACCACCACTGTACAGAAGGTCAGAAGGTATTCAAATTGTATGGTTATAGGAATAATTAAAGTTACAGTACGTCGATTGTAGCACAGCCTTATGCATGCGTTTTTTGTCACATGACTCCCGACTACACTGTGACGTATATTCTCTAGATATAAAGGAGGCACCGAGTGCTTTTAGGCCCCTTTTTGCAGGCGTATTTTGTCGTGAGACGCCAGAACACAGATTTCCTCGCGTTTTCAAAACCACTAGGAAAAAATATACTATTTTAACTTATCCACGCACTGGTGCAGTATGTGGTAGCAGTATACCCCATTTAACCGCTCGTGTAAACACGCCAAAGCAGCAGGAGTAGCCGGTATGACACGATGACATGAATTGTGAATATGAACAATCAAAATAAATTAAAGGTGCGATAATTTAACAAACAGCAAATCTTAATGTGGAACTGGTGTAGTTTTTTTAATTTCAAAATAGCGCACCATCCTCTCAGGATTGGTAATTTCAATACTTCATATCCCGTATCCATTTCATTTTATTTTTCAATGTCAGAAGATAATTGAATTTATACTGCTTTTAATTTAACTCGTATCTTCGTCCTCAGTCACTGCAAGTAGAAACAGAACCTCTTGCACGGAACACATAGAGCGGTATTTATAAACATGTCTTGAGCACTAGCTTCGTCAAAATAATCTTATTGTGTGTATTAATTTCGTATTTACATTTCATGAACATTGCTTAAGACCGTCTCAAGCACAGGCAAACAAGGCTGTCTTCACGAAGGCTGTCTTAATTTTGTAAGCCTTAAAACTGAATATATGTTCTGTAGTCACTGCTTGAGATCGCGGTTTCGAACCCCGTTTCATAGTAATCGAGACCTTGCTTTCAGACGGCAAATAAGCCCGTCTTCGCCAAGTCAACTGTAGAGGTGACTTGAGACGGTGTTTTTTTTACGACGGACGGTGATTGGATAACTTCATGTAGCAAATATTCCTGAAAAATGGCGATAGAAAAACATGTGTTAGTTTGAGAATAATGATTTAATTACGCATTAGGATGAAAATCTAAATTGTTCTGCTCCGAAAACGCATTTACAGAACTGTAATTACACAGATATCATTAATTTTTTAACGTTATTCTTATAGTAGAATTTAGGTTCCACTAATTACAGAGTAGAAACTAGACAGCGCTGAACGCAATACTACTTATTTACGGAAAAATTTTTCTTTATTTTCAAATGTATTCGTAATTTACAATAAACGTATATGTACTTACTAAGAAACAAAATGTACTAAATTATACGGAGTACTAAATTGAAAATACAAGTAAAAGTTTTGTAAATATAAAGTTTGTATTAAACGTCTTTGCCCTAGATTTGGCTTTGATCATTTATGTTCAAAAGTGATGCTCTCGATTGTGCGTTGTTATTTTTGGCCTGATCTTGTAAGTAAATCACATTATTCATAGAGTTTTCTTTACAATCTCTTATTACACTCGTACGCAACAATTTACTTTGCAAAAAAAAAAGAAGCAGTTTTGGTACTTTCAACTAAATTAGCTTCACTTAGTTTATAACAGAGTTTTTATGTATTTGTAATAGTTATGTATACTTTGGAATACTCTTTTTCAATTTGCATATAATATCGCGCAAACATTACGTCCTGGTGACAGAAATGCCTATTTATTTAAATTGTACGCTAAACTGCAACGTTTCGTTTTAATTCGAGCCTTAGTAACATGCCTTAAACCCGTGCTTGACCAAGTCGGAAGTGGTACAATATAAACTATGCCATGAGCACGCCGCCTTCACCAAGATCATCTTGTTTGTAGACTATGAAACGTGGTGCACAAATAACACTGATAAATAAGATGGTCTTGACCAAGACTGTCTTAATCTTAGCCTTGAGGATTGACTATGAATACCACCCATAGTCATAAAAAGAGGCGGTACTCGCGGTAAACTATGCACGCAACGTTAGTACCGCCGCAACAGATAGTATCGCTGCAATACCGCGCGTATGAGGCTGCAGTATCGCGCCAGTCTGTACACCTTCGTATACACAGTATATCGCTGCATACATACTGTGTCGTACCGCTGTACTTAACCGCTTCCGCATCCCGCGCAAGTATGTGGGGAGCTTTACGCACAGCCACGCGTTTTCTTGCCGCCGCGTTCCGGTCGCGTTCTGTAATACATGCCGTCGTGTTCTACATAATGCGCGAGAAACGCCCGACGGCAAAAGAACACCAACCTCTATAGACCAGCGTCATTCAACCTGTGATACGCGTACCCCTGGGGGTATGCGAAGCTACTCCGAGGGCTACACCGGAAGCTTTAACTTGCGGTAACATTCCGTGGGACGGCTTCATGTACCTGGAAGTTACCGAAAGGCATACGAACCCTCACGATTGCTGCAAAACTGATGTATGTCTGCACTGCAGTGGCGGCAGCACAACGAATTATTTCCGCTCTAAATGATGAGCAGTCAAATTTTCTTTTCCGTCTTTTCACAACCATGTAGTGAAGAGCAAAATACATCATATACTGGCCCATCGTCAACTCTCGAGTGCAAAAACACTTTGGCATCACTGGCACGATTTATTTCATTGTTTTCTAACCAACGGCAAATGTTGTCCTAGAAAAGCACGACAGACGTGCCGCCCAGAAACGCGCGGCCATCTGCGGTCGGGTATCGCGCGACAATAAAGCCGGCATGTAAAGAGCTTCGTACTCCGCCGCGCCTCATTTATGTAGTTGCAATCTGAAAAGTGTTTCGTCCTAAGTTATAGGTCACAGGGTCAAATGTATAAGCAAAACCTTTCTTTTATACGGTCTAACAATTATGTACAGTTCATTCAACCAAATATGTTGTCTCCAGGCAGAGTTTTCTAATTGAAAAAGGGGTTTCGCCAACTCAAAGTAGAGTTCGCTACATAAACAAGATCAGATTTGTTACATTTAAAATCTTGTTTAACCAACAAAATATTTACTTTGAACAACTTTATATTTGTTTGGCCATATACGTACATATCCATATGTACAACTATTCGTACAGTGAGAAACAATATATGTTGTGTGCTCCAGGTACAAACAAGATTGCATCTCACAGGTGTAAATTAAAAATTTTTATATGTAGATATATTGCTACCATAGTTATAATATACTTTATGAAATTAATTAACATTCTTTCTCACTGGAAGCATTTTAAGCCGGGAAAAAGTATTCGTTCAATTGATTTTGAATAGAAAAACAACGGACAGGCTAACTTCGTGATAAATTCCGTCGCCTACAGCTGTATATTGCACTTAAATATGGTGTGTAGTGTGACTAGTTGGCTACAGAACGTTGAAATAGTTCGTAAAGGTGAGGTAAACAGCCAGGGTACCAAGACAGGAGCTCTATACAAACAAGACGAATCGAAAAAAGAGGGTAGCATTTACAAAAGATTATGTAGAGAAGGATCATATCTTTTGAGACAAGGTTTTGTTCTCGGACGAGAGTAAGTTTAACATTTTTAGCAATGATAGCTTCATTCTGATATGAAGGAAGTCCAAGACCGAACTTGGCAATCAGTATTTGCAGACTACTCTTAAGAATGTCGTTGGTGGAGCCATGGTCTGTGGTTATATGGCTGCGTCTGATGTAGAGGTACTAGTTTTCATAGAGGGAAATATTGAAAGATATGATTATATGGACACACTTATATGTAACTTCAAGAAGAGCATTGAGAAACTGGGTTTAGGAACCTATTACTACTTCCAGCAAGAGGACGATCCCAAACATACTGCAGAAAACCCACTCTGAAAACTTCAGCAGAGTCTCCAAATCTTAATTCGACTGAGCATATTTGAAACAAACGAGAGAAAAGAGTAAGGAGTAAGGAAACATAACATATCTAATGAATTGCAACTGTAGGACACACACTGTTGCAGAGTGGCATAAAATTAGTTCGGGAATAACAGTAAGCTTATTATTATTCAGTGCTCAAACGGATTAGGTTGGTCATTCATAGGCACGCGAAATACTGCGGAAAGGAAAACAGTGTTAGTTTTGTTTTTGAATATACTGCTGTTCGTTTTGAAAGATGTTTTTCAAACTACGATATAACAAAAGACTGATTTTAAGCAGAACCGTTAGCTTTTATCTTCCATACTACAAAAGTGATAGTTTTTTTGTAAGTTTCAGCGTAATATAATAATATTATCGCTAAAATCTAATATCTTCTGACAGCATACGCCCAATGTAAACAATCCATCTGCCACCCTTTGCTGCAAAAAAACACTGCTCTCAGTTGCCGCCTCCGTGTCAGGCATGATTCTTTCTACCGTATTTGACTGATCCCAACTTGGTGTGCTGGCTGATTTTATTGTAACGGTTAAGTACAATAATTGATAAAAAATTTTAGCTTATTATTCTGATATATGTCACATGAAATTTGAAATTGATATTATCTCAGTAACTTGTCTGCCAATTCCCACAACATGCTAATGAAGGTCATCTAATATATTTATAAAAAAGTCTCATAATTTGTAAATTGTGTTGCTATTTTCGTAGTGCCATGTACCATGTGTAAGGACACCTGTTTTTCGCGAAAACTCCACGACTAGTTGCACTCTAAAACACATTAGTTCCGAACCAATATCGTGGTTGGATGATTTTAACTCGCACACGCCTTTAGTGCCAGCCAGCCAATCACGGGCGTTCAGTTGAAGGGTAACTTTATTCTGATTGGCCCAGTACAGTATCAAATGTCTTCTCACACAAACACGTGGCAAATAACCAAAGAAAAGTTGCACGCATGCAAGTAAGGAGTTAAAGTCAACCTTGAGAATAAATATTTTCGTGAACAATAGGTGGCCCTAACCATGTACCATAAACTGTTTTAAACCAATCCTAGTGTGGCAATGTACCCACTGTGGAACTAAATTTACCGTTTCGGAAGATACTGCTACAAAATATTATTGTAATATGCTTACATTATATTTCAAGGATCACTCGACCGATCACTACAAAGTCTTTTGAACATTTCTTCTGATTATATTTTTTTTGAAGCACATGTTCATTTCAGCCAAGTCTTTGAGTACCTTACCAAATCTTGGTAACTTCTTGTTACTATTAACAGTTCAGATGAAATTTTAAACTGCACCAGAAGTATAAGAAGGCCTAGTCTTCCCGATATCTGGTGTTGACTTTCTGTTCTGTAGCGATGGTCACTGTAGGCTGGCTATGTCAATATTCATAAAGCCTTGTCTCTGAGCTGTCGGACATATAGCTTATTTTGCACTAGTTCGTGAAATGTTCTGTCCGAAACTAGTTGAGGCAACAGTGTATTTTATAGCTTCTGAAACAATATTACTTAAAATGTTATTACAAGGTTTTTAAGAAAAAAATATGTCCATTTTGGTACTTCACACACCGACTGAGAATTGAAATGAGGTAAACATATCTGTTTCATCCGAGGTAGTCTCCGTCTGCAGCGACAAACATTTGCTAACTATTCACAAGTATCTTGGTCCCGCCCATGAAGAAACATAAGCTCCCATGAAACAAGGAAGTTCTGGAATGCACTTTTTTTTAATTATTCTAGGTATTTTTGATAATCCTCTCATTTAAGAAGTGACATAAATAAATAATCTAATGTCTCAAGTCACTCAACTTCTGTTTCTTTGGAGTTTGGCATTATTCCAAGAGTAGAGAACTATTCTTTTGATCTATAGCTTCTTTTTACACTGGTGTGAAAAAATTATGGAAGGGGAATGTTTTCGCAAGTAATATTGTGCAGCAGTGTTTCAAATATCTAAAAACATATCATAACATTATCGAGGTGTATGAGCAGAGTAAAGGTGAACAACCCTGATAAAGAAAGCATTCGAAAGATGTAAAGGCCTTTTATTCAAAAGTGCGATCCAAGCGCAGCAAGACAAAAGACAAACGTTCATGTGACAGGAGGCAAGCAAAAAATATGTATTCGTCAGTAGCTGAAATGATAACCCCTAACTGCGATGCAGAAAGTACACCGTCTGTTCAAGCTCAGTATGAGGTTTTCTACGAGCTCTTGAGGCACCATGGCCTATTTCTCTGGTAGCGCCCATCGCATCTGCGGAGTCGTTGCTGGTGACTGGCGATGTACTGCCAGGCATCTTCCGACAATATCCCACACGCGTTCGATTTGATTTCGGTACGGGGACTGTGCGAACCAGTCCATGCGGCGAATATCACTACAGCAAACGTGCAGCGTCTCCGAGTAGACCTCAATGGCATATGCCATATTGGTCGCCGAGCGAACAAACCTCCTGTGTTCAGTCTCCGGGCCATGAAAAAATGTTATATCTGGCCCTCCAATAATAAGTTTTATGTGTCTTACGATTTCAACCACTGTATGAGATCTATCTTTCCTTTCCGGACCTCCATCGTCGTGGTTTATGATGGAAAACCACTACTAATCTTCTCACAGCTGTTCCTGTCGTTAGAAACGCCGTCCAAGTTCATGAAACAATGATGTGTGCGACCCCGAACTCCTGGGCCTCTAGAAATTTTCCTGATTAGTCTTTCAGTTATTTCTGCCTTTGAGTTCCTTTGTTATATGNTCCACGTCCTTAATATTTGCACACCAGTGAATAAACTGCTGGTTCATTTTGTCAGCAGGTTATTGTTTGTGATGCTTGTGATGCTGTATCAGTTCCCGCAGTATCCAATTGCCCATTTTTTACTTTGCTTTTTTTATGTGAGTGGTCAAAAGTTATTTAACTTAAAACGTCGAACTATCGGGCAAGTTATTTTAGTAAGGTGAGCTAATTTGCTTGCACGTACGCTTTTGAAGCATCGTTATCGTCCCTTCGTCTGCGTCTTTTATCTACCTCAACTTGGAAATACTGTTCACCAACAGCACGAACATTTTCAAACCAGAGATGCGCTGTCCGTTCTAAAGTCGCCTATGAACCATGCTCTCAAGCAAATTGCGATACTTTTTTTTTTTTTTTTTGCTGCCACGTGTTCCAGTTTTAACTCTTCAGAAAAACTGTGGTGATCCTGCAAGTTAGACACAGTTCTGTAACACATCCTATGACACAGCAAATTGCGTGAAGGCTTTCTGTTACTGCGACTTTTAAAGAGTATTACTCTCTGTTCCATCGATTTCTTGCAATACAAGGCAGGGAGAGTAAATTTGCGAAAATCCTGATCTCTCAAAATGAAATACATTATCACAGGAAGTGCATATATGTTGTACATGGAGTTATTCAACATTTGGTAGGGTTATTGGTTAAGCAGATATGAAATTCTTAAAATTGGGAAGATCGCCCTATATTAAGGGTTTCAAAATTTAAAAAAAGTGATTTATTTGTTTTTCCTAAAGAATAAATGTGGATAACACGCCGAATCACATGAACATATTTTGCAATGTATTAGGAATACGATGTTTGTTATAAATGTTTGAATATTTGGAATGTAATGCTTATATTTTATTTGACGGTTCCAAGTGTCCAAGTTTAGATTTTCTTCTTATTATGTTGCAGTTTATACTGTGGTTCTGCGTAATGAGCAGCGTGTCTTGTGCTTCGAGCGACATGAGCGCAGCCACTGCGGTCAAAGAGATAGCCTCCGATGGCGAAGCAAGCCACAACCTCGGAGAACGTTCTGCTGAGAAGGAAGCTGCTTCTGCAAGCGAGTTCACAGCTTGGAAGGCAGACCCAGCAGAACTGGAGACTATATTTCGCTTCGTGCGAGGCATCATGGATGACATGTCGGGAAGTTCTCGGCAGCGGCGCCAACCAGAGGCCGCCGAAACCAAGGTTTCCGCGTCGGAAGAGGGCGGCAACATATTTTCTCCCATCGAGATATTAAACCAAGACCTCTACGAAAACCCTGCGTCTAGGCGTGTGGGCAGGAAAATCGTTACCAGTTACTTACCAGATATTTTCAACAAGGAAAATGACGAATCTTTGTTCACACTTATGCAAAAATTTCAAAAGTCTATGACTGCTAGCGTTGATCCAGAAAAAGACTTGAAAAGTGTCCTGGGGAGGAGTATCGTCAACTTCATAATGCCGAACCAAAATTCAGACAAGTCAGGGAAATTAAATAAATTAAATATGGGTTCTAGTTTGCAAATAATTTCGGCTATATACAAAACACTGACCTCTTTAATGAGATAAGTGAAGCAAATTTAAATACTTAATCTACTTGTAATTTCAAAAAAAAAAAAAATATTACTTAGAAATATTCAAATTTATGTTATCTGGAATTAATGTCAAATGTAACCAGAAAACGTTACGTAACGTGTATTTTCTAATTCTTAATGTATCTTAACTATACCAACTTACTGCTGAGTTCTTGTAGTCTTGTGAAGTCAGTAATATTGTTGAGAATACATTTTCGTGAACCTTCGACAAATAAATCGTTTCGAATGTCCAAAGAAACATCTGCCATTATTCCGTGACGTGTTTACGCAATTCATACAGAATTGTAAACTTCTGCAAAATTTGTTATTTATCAAGTTTTTGAAGAATCGCATAAACCTAAAGAGCAAAATAATAAGCCTCGCGAGTCAAAAGTTGTTCGCTACAAATTAATCGATTTTTACTCAGTGATTTGATAGGTTTAGTTATTTAAGTTCTCAAATACAAAGTTAAAATCTTGCTGTTTCTAGTCTGTGTTAGTATTATTCTGTCATTCCGTACAAATGAGCGCTTTAGGTGTCCACTATTCTATAATTTTGATGCACGCTGTTATAGCTTATGCGCGGAAATGTGGGAACTCTTTTATAATTTCTGAGTTGATATGGCTGTACGATTGATTTGTGAATGTCAAAATATAAATTAATTATTTTGCGATATAAATGTATCCTGAAGATGTAATAGAAACGCAAAATAAATACGTACTGGTTAAGTGGAGTACACACTATCATGCATATATATCAAGTATTTCGCAATTCACATATCTTTAGTGAAACTGAAGAGCTTTGTATCACACTACCTGTAGTCATGTACTGATGCGATGCGTAGGTTTAACATTGGTCCTAATATTGGATAGTAATATTTACTTTAATGTTTTCTTTAGCGTGCCTTTCCGTTCTCATACAGCTCTCTGATAAACAAACCACAACTGTTTCTAAAAGTAAAAAAATTAAAATGGCATACTTAACATTTGGGCTAAAGTTGCACTTAATGACCAAAGAATGCCGCTCTTCCGGTACTTCAAATAAGTTACTGAAAATCTCATTGGCAGCTAATTATATGTGATTGAAAATACTACAACTATAAATTTTCAAAGGAATACAAGGGGCTCAGCGGCTAGAGCGCTTGCCACCGTCCAAAGCGAACATAGTTATATTCCTGGTGGGATCGCTCCCGGATTTTCGCACGTGGGAATCGTGCTGGACAATGCCGCTGGTCGGCAAGTTTTCTCGGGGATCTACTTTTCCTCCTGCCCTTGATTTCGGTGCTGCTCCATACTCACCTCGCTTAACACCCATCGGCTCTCAAACCTACCTGTCAGTTCAGCGTTATATGCCGGTGGTATTACTGGTCCATGAAAATTAACAGATTTACAGTGCAATGGGAATTACTTCGAAATCCACACAGATATATGAACAATTGCCAGGTGCCATAAAGTTGTGCAGGCGAACAAGAATTGACACATTCATTTAAATCACATAGTCAGTGGCGTAGATGCGATTTACTGTTGAAAGGAGTCCAGAGGAAACAAAAACTATTTGTGGTACAAATCACGTTTTTTTGCATACAGGTACAGTATTTAGAAATTAATACAAGTGTTCATGAAGGAAGAAACTGAGCCTATGTGTTTTATTACCAGCATAAGAAAAATAATAATGCTTCATGTATATAGTTCAACCCTCCCCTCCACCTTTATATACACTTTTTTTTTCAGAGCAACTGACAAGACACGAACGGGAGATTCTTGAAATTTAGATGCTAATATTAAAACGGGATTGCGCCATGACGTTTTGACATCTGCAAACAGATAAAAAACATTTTGGATATAACATATAACACGTTGGTTTAGTTAGCTTAACACATTTAACTTAGTTATTTTTAAATACATCTTAAACTTCTGGCAGTTGATAAGTTATTTTTACAACACCCTTTATCTACGTCACTATAGCATAGAGATAGCTCTTAAGATCACCACGTTCAGATACCGTGTTATTGTAATAAAAAACGAAAATTTCGGTGTCTGTAAATAATATTTTTTTCTCTGCACTCTGGTTTACACTTTAAAAGAAATTAGTGTCTTAAATGGTTCACGTTGCTAAGGGCAGGGTTTGAAACATGTTTAACCCATTTAAGTTTAAGTCATTTCATGTTTTAGTGTAGACTTAACGCTTTCCAACGACTAGCTTCACGGCACAATGCGAAAACGTTTCGTTTTCAGTAATTTATTTCATGAGTTTTATTAACAAAATCTAGAGTAGATAATATATTTTATGTTCGCATAATAACTCACAAGGTAAATACTTGTGTAAGCAATACATCTGTCTGTTAATTATTGGTGTTTTTCCTTTGCGGGAATAGAGTTTAGTTTTACTCGATAGTCCCAGACCTCTGTATGAAGTGTATAAAACTGTTGAATCTGTTTCTGGGCTAACATAGCATAAAAACTAATTTAAAAATAAGAATAAAACCATGCTTATAATTCAGTGTACATAAAATAAAAGTTCCTACGTCCTTTATTTTTAGCTTAATTGAAAATTCTAACACAAAGTGAAGCTGACCGCTTTGGGCCAACAGTACTTTACTTTAAAACTGTGTATTTTTGTCACTTGCTGAACAAAATAAGTGTTTATAACGAGTAATGTATAAGGGAAAGAATAAAGTTTTCTTAGATTAGTCACTATTTCGGGCAAATTGAAGTTTAGCATGGAGGTTTTTAGTACTCCGTCGGTAGAAAATATGTCAGCAACTTATTAATATAAATTTTTTATAAATACATAAGGAAAATAGTAAATTTTATCTCACTATGATTGTTTTCTTTCATAAAGTTATACAAAGATAACTAAATATACAATAAACGGTTGAAGTATATCCTGAATAAAATAGATAAGAAAGACCCGTATTATTCGATTACGTTTCCCGTTAAAAAACAAAACAAACAACTATGGCAACTAACACACACTAAAATGAAACAACGCTTCTTTCAATCCAAAATGTTACATGTATGTTTAAATCATCAAGGTGAATATGTCTCACAGCTGTAAAGGAACAATGATTCTTAGCAGTAAATATTTGGGAAATAAAAATTTACCGTTTAAAAAATTGTCAAAATTTAATTATCTCCAAAATCTAGAATAAAAGTAATAAAAATCTATAAACATGTGAAATTTTCTTAAAAAATGAAAAACTGAATAAATGTTAAGTTAAACTGTTAATCTCTCATTTTCTGTAATAAATAAATAAATTAAGAATGTAACATTATAAACTTATTGCCCAATTTTCTTATAACAGTTGAAACGAAAACGAAGACGGTGATCTAAGGTCATATTAAAAGCTATAAAATTGTTTGATTCATAATTTATATTTTCTTAAAAATAAAAAGTTATTCTAAATGCTTAAATACGAAAGTTGGTTAACTGTAAATACGAATAAAAAAATATTTCCATTTGGGAAAGATTTAATAATATGTATTTTAGAAATCGAGGTCAACTTACTATGGACAATTAATCAATAAATACAACCAAACTCAAAATAATTACCAAAAGGTTAACTATTTTTATTAATTAGGAAAGACATTTTCAAAGGTTGACATTTCTGTTATATTACTCGTAAAAGAAAAGGGGACTAGCAAAAATATTAAAGTCAACAAAATATATTTTTGTTGAAATTAACATATGAATGTAGTACATTTGTTGATACCAAAATTACTATTACAATTCTTACATGCATAAACATGCAGTTAAAATAAAATTTATTTACCAGTTAACATAGTAAAAAAATACTCTTGCAAGTAAAATAAGCACAAAATTAAAAAAAAAAATTTACACTTACGCTAGAAAATGTTCCCTGTACATAAAAATAACAAAATTCTAAAATTATGAACTATAAAGTTTTTTTCTAAATAACCTCCAAACTGATATAGTTTGTTATATACAGAGAGGCACAAAATAAAACACACTTTGACGCATTTATTATATAAGCCGAATCGTAGGATCAAAGCAGTAATAATGCTAAAAATAATTCCATAATTAAAATTAAAATTCAATAAATTTTACGAAGTGAAGACTTTCCGCTGTGGATGGTTATTTTTCACCGGAAAGTCAGAGATAAAAGTGTAACTATAATTGAAGAACTGCCTTTTGAGTTTTCTTGCAGTAATGCATCTGTATGGGTGGGATTGTTATGAAAAATGTATCAATGATGTTTATGCCTTCAGAACTGACTTTACTGTACGTTCTTTTCACAAACTGCTACAGGAATCTGAATTTGCGGCATGAGTCAGCTTTTCATAATGTTTTGTAGTTTCCTTAGATTTTCAAATTTGACTATGGTTGTACATTATATAGTTATTTAATTAATATAAATGTGATTAATAGCATAATTTGGAAGCTACCTAATTACCAATTATTGTATTTAATAAAATTAACCATAAAATATTGTATTAGAAACTATAAAATGTTAAAATTCATTCAAATTTTTAGCTTAGGAAAATATAAATTTTTCAAACTTCTGAAATTGTTTTAATGTTATTTAAAAACTAAGTTTCTCGTTCAATTTCTTTTACTAAGTTACTTGCCTTATGAAGGAACTGGCATTAAAATTATGAATTATATTAACAATTCACTTTTTTCTTTGTAATAAAGTTCTTTATTGGTCCAACGAGTCATTTAATAATTGCATATATGAGGTGTTTATTTGTATCAATTTTAGGGATATTCATTAAAAGTATAGTCTCCACGTACATTACACACTTTTACACTAACTTGAAATTTACCTCGTATAGTAACTTTTCAACCGACATAATGGTTTCTGCGTTCAATTCATATGAAAAGGCCTGTTTTTTTTTTTTGTCTAGATTTTAGTTATATTCATTCATAATTAAGTAATTCCTTCAATCCCAATTTATGATTATAACGATACACGTATACATAGGAATTTTTTTACGGTTGCAACTGACAATGTGCAAGGTCTTTAAAATTATTTTATTTTGTGCTTGAAAGTGTTGTGTGTTTCTTGTACCAATGTTAATCAAAACATATTTTATAGTCACTTATCATTACAAACGTATTTTTAGTAGGAATATAACTATTAACTGTTTGCTTATAATCGTATTGATTGAATTTACAATGATGTAGTTTTTATACTTGATTATGACGTTAAATTTGATGTGTAAATTACTTATTAAAAAATTGGATTTTTTTATAATTCAGTGATAATTTTACATTACTTATAATATTTTCCTGCAAAATAAAATTGTGATAAATGTGAGGTATGTTTGAAACTGTTTTGATGTACAACATTTAAAGACACATGAATCACCTGCAATTTAAGCTGTGTCGTTTTATTTAAAAATAATCACACTTATTGTTGCTAGAAAGAATGACTGATACCTTATTTCAACACGAGCATTCCCGTTCATGATGACGACCATAAATATTCACTACGATTAAGTCCTGATAATTAATTTCGAAATTTCGACCTCATGTGTTTAACCTTGCAATCACTTTATTTTGTTATCAGATATATGTAATCTCAGTGTACTGTTAACATTTGTGATTCACTTACGAGCATTATAAAATTTTAGATATTAGCACTAAGTCTTTAAATGTGGCACTGGAGATCGGAGGTCAGTTGCTTCGGAACGACTTCGGAGAAATGAATGTTCCCAAAGATAGCGAATAGTTACGATCGGCAAACCTAGAAGCATGTTTGGCTGTTTCCAAAAGTCGATAACCATATTTATTTTATTTTCACAGGTAATGCAAAAAAAATCCTGTATTTCTGTTTATATTATTTTTTTCGATTCAGAACTTTTACTATGCTTAATTTACAAAACTATTTAAAAATTAAAAAACACTGAAATTAAAATATATTAAAATTACTAATTAGGAAATTATATGTTAAATATAGCAGAATACCATAAAATTCTCTTAAATTTTATATTAAATGTATATAACAATTAATTGAAAATCCATTAATTTTATTAAAAATCACATTCGATCAAATAAATTTTTCAATTTATTCTGAAACTGAACGAAGATTACTAGGCAACATCACTAAAAGTTTGTCTCTTTTTATTACTGTATCAATATCAGTTTATTATTACATCAATATTATTAATCCAAAAAATGCAATATCAACAGAATTTAAAAATTGTTATTTAAATTAATGGAGAAATTTGAGAGAAATTTTAGACTTAAATATAAAGTTCTGTCGTATTTATGTTACTGCGTTTATTTCAAGTGATTATAAACTGATGAATTTCATTACAAAATTAAAGTTAATTAATTTTAAAAAAACTTTTCAAATAATTAATTATTTTCTAAATAAAAAGTCAAAACCTCGAATTTTAGGGAAAAGCGAATTGCAGTAAAAAAAAACTAATGGCACTTTTAATAAATAAAAATTATTAACTTATATTATTGTTTAGCTACTTTTTCACTTGAGGCATAGTTACAGTAAGTAGCATAATATGTATGAACAGAAGGAACTTTTCGACATGACGCCAGAACGTGCTAATGATTCGGTGGCTTTTTACAATCCTACTGGATATACACCTATATACACCTGCTAGAACTTCAGCTGGTGTTTTGTACTTTGTTGATCCCGGGATGTGGTCAGTTTTGTTAATATGCCTCATGACCGTATGTATATTGATTTTATAAAGTAAATGGGCTAGTAGGTTTTAATTTACAAAGGAAAAGCAGACATGAGAATAACAAGAAAACATCAGGGCTTACAAATATGAAAACCAGAAATCAGCAATAGCAGAACATTCCATAGCAACGAAACACAGCATAGATTTTGACAGGTTCAGCACATCCAGAACTATAGACTAAGAATAATAACAGAAGCAACACAAATAATTAAGCATTCAAACAACATGAACAAAGAAGATGGCTTCAAACTCAGTAAGCTATGGACACTTTTCTTCTTGGGGAACCGACAGTAGCGCGAGTGAGAGACATCACAGGATAGGCAGAACACCTCAGTCAATCATAGAGCAGACCCATCGAGGCAATGGTAAATATAGACCTGGAATCTCGTGGATGTAAGGACGTAATGTGAAACTATCCTGCCGCTGAAAGTTTACCGCTGGTGCGTATGACGTCAGCGTCAATTTTATTCAAGAGGAAAAATCAATTTTGAGCCATGGAGGAAAATTAATTGAAAGGTTTAGCTACTCTTAATCATCAATTTTGTTTTGTAAAAAGCAAGGTAATTATTTATGTTTTGAAACCAACCCCAAGAAGGGTGTAAAAAAAATTCAAAGTATTATGCAGAGAAAAAGCTAGTTGTGGAATTAACATTATAGAAATACTTAAAGATTATTATAAAATAATTATTTTTAGTTTTATTACTATATGTTTGTATCCAATATTTATGTAAACGTGTGTAGATTTTTACAGTTAATTTATTATTTTCTCTCAAAATTTTAATTATATTATACATAATCAGAAACTTAAATCAAATATATTCAGTGATGTGAAATGAATCGGATCAAAACCTCTCAAGCTCCAAATCCTGAGCGCACCCCTGTCATAGGTAGCTGTTTCTTTTGGAATAATACAAGCACCACTGGAAATAACATTGATATGATACGTGAAAACTCAAACATAAAATGTCAAGAGTTGACATAATTCACGCGAGACAGATAAAAGTGTCTTGATTTTCCAAAATCACGTAGAAGTGGTGATCACACACTCGAGTCTTATTTGAGAGCATGCGCAGCATGACCTATCCAGAATTACAGTTTAACTGTGATTGTAGCTTGTACGGAAATGTGGTGTTGTAGATAAATGCACATATTAGTGAACTTATTTTTTACTTCAATTATGTACATCATGATTGTAGCTTGTACGGAAATGTGGTGTTGTAGATAAATGCAGATATTAGTGGACTTATTTTTTACTTCAATTATGTATATGATTCAGTACTATATATTAGTACCAATGCAGAGACCGGATTTGATCAAGAGAATTACGACATTAAAGCCAAAATGCTAACCATTTACGCAAAAGGAGGGAGGGGAGCAGGTCTTCCGCTTCTGAGATTTTACAGTTTTCATTAACTAAAAATCGAATGTTTTACATCCTTTATGCATGTAGAACTAGGGTTTTCTGGTTTAGATATACCATGTTTTACATAAAAGTAACCAGTTTTTTGGCTGTGATAAAATATGTTGAAATTACTATTTTTTCATGAATATTATAATAAGAAAAATATTGGCCTCTAAAATGTTTAACAACACTTCTTGGCACTCGTTCTTACGTGTAATGTGTGTGCTTCCTAACGAGTAAAACCGTAACCACACAAAATTTTAAATGAAACTTGCAAAGCAGATGTAGTGGTTGCCCATATGCATGAAGTCAGCCACAGATGCATGAAGGCCCTCCCGACAGGCTGCCTGGATTCTCAAGAGGATAGTAGGCAGGATGTCCACCCAGTTTTCGGTTGTGTTGCAATGAATAGTGGCCTTGAGTTGGCAGTGCAGCCTCCCTACCATGCCATATGAAGCAGGGTGGAAGGCAGTTGTCCGTAAGCGAGCGATCCCTGTAAGATTGCTGAGGTCCCTGAAAAGAGAGGACTTAAACTGCAGCATTTGATCAGTGGTAATCTGCAGCGTGCAATCAAGGTATTGTAGAAAGCTCTGGTGAAGGTAGAGGCCTCGATGCTTTCCACCGGGACAGCCTCTGACCAACGATTGAAACGATCGATGATGGTCAGGCAGTAACGGAAGACCTGAGAAACTGTCAGAGGACCAACAATATCAATATGGACATTACCAAATCGGAATGACGGTGGCAGGAAGGAACCTGTCAGCCCAGAAACATGTCGGAAAATTTTGGATCACTGACAGGAAGGCAGGCACGTGCCCAACATCTGCAGTCAGATTTCACAGATGGCCACACAAATCATTGGGTGTCTAACCTGACAGTTTATTTTATGGCTGGGTGAGCCATCTGGTGCACCACATCGAATGCAGCATGGTGGAAAGGTGTTTCGATGAAGGGCCTCACCATTTGCAGTGAGACATCACAGAATACCTCCAGTGGGGACTCTGGAAAGAGAATATTCTTCAGATGTAAGCCTGAATACTGATGCAGGAACTGCTGCAACTCCCTGTCCTCAGCTTGTGATGCAACTAGGGCCCGATAATCCAAGACTGCATCAACAGTATCCACCCTGGACAAAGTGTCAGCGACAATGTTATCTGCCCTACAAAATGCAGAATATCTGTGGTGAATTGGCTGATTAAGTCGAGATGTCGGGACCGATGGTGTGGACACTTGTCTGGATTTTGTGCAAAGGCAAAAGTAAGAGGTTTGTGGTATGCGAAGACTGCTAAATCTCTCCCCTCGACTATATGGTAGAATTTCTGTATACCCTCCCGATCGTAGGTTGCATACTTCTGCTGTGCTGGGTTGAGCTTCTTGAAAAAGAAGGCCAGGGGCACCCATACCCCTGCTACAGCTGTTGTAGCACTCCACCAATGGTGAAATCCGAAGCATCGGAAATCATAGCCAAGGCAATGGCTGGTCACGGGTGTGCCAACAAGGTAGCCTGAACCAGGCTGGTTTTGCATGCTGTGAAGGCCTCCACACTTTAGGGTGTCCACACCACTTGGGTGTTGCCCTTCACATTACCCTTGAGGAGCTCATGGCCTGTGCCACAGTAGTCTTAGGAAGGAAGTGGCAGTAAAAGTTCAACAGCACTGTAAACTGGTGAAGTTGTTAAGTGGCTGTTGGCTTGCTGTAGTGTAGGATGGTGTATATTTTCTCTGGGATGGGACTCGTCCCCTCAGCAGAGATGCTACGCCCAAATAAATAGACATGATGTTCTCCATAGACCCATTTAGCTGGTTCAGTGAGGAGACCATACTCACTGAGTCGCTTGAAGAGTTCCTCCAGGTGCTGCTCATGTTCTGCTGCTGTATGTGATGCCATTAAATGTCGTCCAGACCACATAGTATTTCATCTATAAACCTCTGGAGTTTCAGGGCAGCATTGCGAATGCCGAAAGACACGAAAAAGAACACTTACAGGCCAAATGGTGCGGTGATTGTGGTTTTGGGGATGTCGGCTGTAGTAACAGGAATTTGGCTGTAGGCTCTGACTAGGTCAATCGTGGAGAAGATGTACCTACCACTGAGTATTTGAGAGAAGTCCTGCGTGTAATGGATAGGGTACCTGTCAGGGAGAGTTTGAGCATATAGCATTCTGTAGTCACTACAGAAGGCCTCCACTCCTCACCCTTCCAAGGAACATAATGCAGATGTGACGACCATGAGCCATCCGAGGGACGAACAGTGCCAAGTTTGATCATGGCCTCGAATTCCCTCTTTGCTATTCGTAGCTAGTTAGGTGCCAATTGCTGTGGCTGACTGTGTATGGGTCCTGCTATAGTGTTGATATGGTGAACTGTATTGTACCCAAAAGCCTGAGGTGTTCCAGATTAGCGAGTGCAACCAGCCTAATTTGGAGGTAGTCCGAGCACGAAGACTACGAAGAGTTCTGAAATACTGTTGACATCGCATGCAGCTATGCTGCATCCAGCAGCAAGAGAAGTGGTGTTGTCGACTAGACCCTGGTTAGAAATGTCGACTAGGAGCCCATAATGGTGCCCATAATCAGCCTCAATAATGGGCTTCGTAACATCTGCTACCACAAATGCTAGGCCAAATCGCACCTCAGGTCAAACTCAAGGGTGAGTGTAACAAAGCCATAAGTGGCGATCATCGATCTATTTGCAGCAAAAAGTGTATAGTTCGACTATGAGCACTGTTCTGGCAACCAAGAATACGGGTAAACACAAATATCAGCACCTGTATCCACAAAAAAACTTCACCTTAGTCCCATTGTCTATGATGAAGAGACAGCTACCAGGAGTCTGGGAGAGGTCAGTGGCTACCGTCAACAAGTCACCTGCTTGTTTCCCATGGAATACTCACAAGGCAATATACACATATATACCTCTGCTCCAAAGCAGCATTATACTAGCAGACCCTGGGTGATCTGCTGCGGGAATGTAGGCAGTGTGTTATGGACAGTGAGCAGTCACGCTGATAGGCTTGTTGGTTTTGGCTGGTACTGACAGCTGCAATTTCTTGACATAGTACTGCTGCCATCTTCCCAATATTCGTCGTCATCGATATCTTCTCGAACATGGCCTAGACGGAAGCAGCTCCGGCTCTCTGTGACATCGGGTTAGTGTCTGCGATGACGTCGGCCATTTCTGCCAAGGAGTCCAGTGAGGAATGGACCTCGGTTGCCAGAATCTCTTGTGTCAAAGGTGGCAGACGCCCCAGCCACAAAGATATAAGGTCGTCACGAACAACCGACCCTGCCAGACTCCAGAGGTGCTGTAAGAACAGCGACAATCTGTGATCACACGTCTCCTCATACTCCAGTAGTTACCGCATCTTGTGCTCCTGTGAAACACTCAGCCACTTGATCAGTCCAGTCTTTAACTTGATGTACTTATCCTTAGCTGGGGACCGATGAAGATATGTTTCGAAATTCAGTGGCATATTTGGAGTTTAGATTACCTGCCATGTAATTGAATTTAGTCTCATCTGACACAATACCCACGAGTGCAAACTGGCTTTCCACTTTTATAAACCAGATTTCCAGATCTGGGGCCCAGAATGTCAGTATCTGAACTACGGTCTAGTCATTGGACAAAGCGGTTGGAGAAGGATCAGTCATGATTTCGCAGTCATCCAGAACCGACACTGTCACACTACTCCCAGAACTAGCACGGCGATTCACGGGAGTCGGTTGCGTGGAGCAAGTGGAAGTGGTATAGAATTCATGTAAAGTCCTTCACTTACAGATGGTGTGGTTCGCAGTAGACCAAAATAGCATGAAGAGGAGGTTTCACGCAGTCGCGCAGCCCTCCTACACGACGGTGTGGTGATAGCCGCAACGATTCGCAGGATCCTGCGTCGGTGGGTCAGTCGTCTTACGCACGCGACATGGTGGGGCGTAATGCGGTCGACCTGAGTGTCGCAGAATTGAGTAGTTCCATCTACTCCTGAACATTGCAGTCCACAAGTGTATGACTCTGTGTGGCCCTGCAAGAGAACGAGCGGCGCGGTTAGATCATGCTTAACACTGCCCAAACTCGTCTCGAATGGTGGGCTTAACTATTACATCGAGGTCACCAATGTAGCCACTAGGGCTACACTTGCAATGTACGAGAGCTATTTTAAATGGCAACCAAGCACATCGCCATGCGAGTGATTTATTTGCACTATGATAAAAGAATCGCGTCACTGAATTGTCTCTGAGTGGGATTCTTGGTGCATTCTTGGTGAAGCTCTTGACCAGACGAAAAGGCGAGCCAAGGGACTTGTTGGGCTTGCGGCTGTTCGGACTAAGGGCACCCCCTGGNCTTGGTGAAGCTCTTGACCAGACGAAAAGGCGAGCCAAGGGACTTGTTGGGCTTGCGGCTGTTCGGACTAAGGGCATCCCCTAGGGCGCATCGCATTCCAGCCTGCCAGGACAGCCAAGCTGCCTAAGAAATTTATCATGATCCTCCCACAGAAAACAGACGCATCAAACCAGGAAACCAAAGACCAGATACAGAAAAGAATCAACCCGGTGAATGAAAGACTTAAAATCTGTTACATGAACGAACTTAGACATGAGGATGTGATGATCGAGGCTGCCGACATCACACTACACAAACTGAAAACGGCAGAAAAGATTAATACTCTGGGCTTGAAATTGCAAGGACACAGACGGAGAGGACCGAAAGTGTTGGTCTATTATGTTCCAAGAGATTTGGCAGAGAGGGAAAATTGTATGAGACAATTCGTGTCAAGAATTTTGAAGGCATGGATGTGGGCTTGGATGCTCTCAAGAGGCCCATGATCCCCAGCATTATAAAAGGAGATAGAAAGGCAAACACAGTTCACATAGTATTTGAATGCTTATCCCAATTGCTTAAGGCAATCACAGATCATGGAAAACACTACATCTGGTTCGCCTACTGTAGGGTGAAATACTTTATCGAACCACTTCAGTGCTACAAGTGCCAGAAGTATGGTCACCTGGCAGTTCGCTGTAAAGAAAATAAGTGTTTTCTATTTGCACTGAAGAAGTGCACACTCATAAAAGAGTGTAATAGCAAGGAAGATAGCAAGTGTGCCAACTGCAAGGGCAACAATAAAGAGCATTTGCAGGGTGCATTCTCGGGATTGTCCTGCCTACATTCGAGCCTATGAAATGGATATGGCTTGTACTGACTGTGGCTGTTGACCTGATAAAATGTGGTCAGATCAACCCACAGAATTCAGCGGTAGAGGCTGCTGAAATGGCTGAAGTGGGTGCAGAGCTAAATTCTATTGTTTCAGAAGCCCTGTGTCCTGCACGGGAAAGTGATGGGGATGCTAGGTAAAATTCTCACAAGTGGCAAAACTCCAAAGCTGGGATATGGCTACATAGACCATTCAAGTCAATGATGTTGGAATATCTTTGATCAGAGGGCCACCTGGTTGCCAAAATAAGCACAAGAGATAAACAGATTTACCTTGTTTCCACCTACTTTCAGTTTGCTGAGGTTATGGAGGAACACCTAGTAGAGTTAATACCATCATTGATAAGCTGCCAAACAAGGTCATGGTAATAACAGCAGAGGTGAATACAACATCACAGATGTGGTATTCCCCAGTCAATGACGACAAGGGAGCATTAGCGGAACAATTTCTCGTGGCCAGGTATCTTTGACTTTGCAATACAGCAGGACAAATGGCTACCTATGTGTCCCCAGCGCATTATACGGAGATGTGTATCGACAATACGTCTTCCACTGCTAAGACATAAAGGAAAATCATGAATGAGAGGTCTTGGAAGAGTGTATCAGTGGCCACCGACTGATCCTGTTTGAGGTTGCATTAACAGAGGTGCCTGAGCACAAGACAGTGGTGATGAAACCTAGCTACACCCAAAGGGGAGCACACTGGAAAAAGTTTGACGAGCCTCTACTAGTCTGCTTGGAGAAATAGATTATCCTTAGGAGAGAGCTGAGAAGAACAATACAGTTATACAAGATACCTGCAACCAGGCACTGAAGAAAGTTACATCCCAAACTCCTACAAACAGGTGGTGGGATGAGGAATTAGAACCACAAAGAAAAGATATTCGTCATACAAGATGAATAATCAAGAGAGAAATGATACCAGAGATCAGACAGCACATGGTGGAGGAGTACAGCGCCAAGAGAAATAATTACTTCTGTGAGGTTAGAAAGAAGAAGGTGGACTCTTGGAGGAAAATCATAGTAGAATATGTCAATGAAGACCCCTGGGGACTAGTGTACTATGTGGGCGCAGGCAAATGCAAACTACCACTCTCCTGTGGAGCATTTAAATAGGCAACAGGGGTAATACAGACAGATAGCCCAGTAGAGGGCGAGTCTGCAGAACACCAACAAAATAGCAAAGCAAGAGAACTTTGCCTAAATCTACGAAAGCTGCAGAATTTTCTGCCGAAGAACTGCTTAAGGTAATCCAGGAGCTGAAATTGAAAAAGGCACCTGGATATGATAATATCACAGCAGAAATTCTGAAAAGATCATATGCCAAGTTGAGGCACATTCCCCTTGACCCCTACAATAAGCTGCTTAGAGACGAAATTCCACGAATATGGAAGTGCAGTATATTAAAGATACTTTATAAATGATCCGGAAAATATCCTAAGGCCATAAAATCTTATAGGCCTCGTACACTTTTGTTAGTGTTAGGTAAAGTGAATGAAAAGTTGATAAATGCGAGACATATGCTCTATGTGTTCCTGGAGCCACTCGGTAGCAACTCTCGGCTTGTGGGGTGTCGCATTGTCCTGCTGGAATTGTTTACGTCCGTCGGAATGTACAATGGACAGGATTCTTACGTATCTGTCACCTGTCAGAGTCTTATCTAGAGGTGTCAGGGGTCCCATTTCTTGCCAACTGCACACGCCCCATACCATGACAGAGCCTCCACTAGCTTGAAATGTAGGGTCCATGGATTCATGAGGATGTCTCCATACCCGTACACGTCCATCCGCCCGATACAATTGGAAACGAGACTCGTCAGACCAGATAACGTGTTTCCAGTCATCGACTGTCCAATGGCAGTGTTGGCAGGCCCAGGCGAGGCGTAAAGCTTTGTGTCGTGCAGTCAACAACGGTACACGATGGTCCATTGAATAGTTCGCATGCCCCAGAATTGAAATCTACGCCAATTTGAGAAAGGGTTCCACATCTGTCGCGTTTAATGATTCTCGTCAGTCGTCGTTTGTCCCGTTCGTCCACGATCTTTTTTCGGCCTCAGCGATGTAGAAGATTTGATGTTTTACCGGATTCCCGATATTGACGGTACACTCGTGAAATGGTCGTACTCGAAAATACAAATGTTATCGCTACCTCGGAGATGCTATGACCAATCTCTCGTGCGCCGACTATAACACCACATTTAAATTCACTTAAATCTTGATAACCTGCCATTGTAGCAGCAGTAACCAATCTAGCAACTTTGCCAGACGCTTGTTGTCTTATATAGGTGCTGCCGACCGCATCGCGTTACTTTGATTGGTTCCATACCTCTGTTATTTGCATACACACGCCTATACCAGATTTTTTGGCTCTCCAGTGCATTACACTATGTCAGAATCTACGCATTAATCACTCCCACGACTGTTTTGTAGAAATCAAAATATGCCACTCTGAATTTTCTTTGTAATGAATGTATACATTACCAATCCAAGCCCACCACATGAGTAGTGACACTCTGCACAAGTATGTAATATTCACGGTGGAAATAAGTATCTACCAACACATTGTTTATGGTTTACGAACTTTGAGACTTGGAATGTACGAGGCCAATTCAGGTGATACACAATCTTCACAGATATCAATACTTCAACAAATCCCAATCCTCCGCAATCCTCCTCACCAAACTTCAGCAATTCTCCTCATTAATCATCAGCAATCATCCTCCACAATCCTTTGTGACTTTGACCTCTACCCCATTCGCACGACATTGAATAATATTTATTCCAACAATTTTTTCGAGATTGTCACTTAGGTCGTTATTGCATGTAGAATAGTATAATGATAATTGCAGGTCGGGAATAAAGGTCCCCGGCCGCAGCGCCGGCCGGCCACCATCATGTATTATGCCATATTGTATCTGGGTAACCTTGACCCTGCTGGGATGTCTCCTTTATGCAAAAATTGGGATTTTTTTTAGAAAGAATCTAAGTATACAAACAACACAGTGTGCTTATATTGGATATACATACTAATACACATATCTTATTATAATTGTCATATCCATATGGTACAGTTAGTATTTCGCCGTCCAATATTCGTCTCTTGTCGTCCTGCCATGGGAACGCGACTTTATTCATGCACTGGGTGTAAACTTCATGATGGTGTGATCTTATATTGTTCATTGTTACTCGCATGACTTGCTTCTGCTTCAACACCTTCTTGTGATCTTTAAATGTTATTTTATTTTTTAGACTCGTCTTCTGGACTCTCTTTTCCTTCTTGATCACTTTATTGCCACACATTTTGGCACGCAACCCCACAAACTCACTCATCCCCACCACACTAATTTTTAAATTTCCCCACCCCTTTCCTGTTGGTGGTGGAGTATCTGTGATGAGGAAGGGGGTAGGAGGGTAAATAGGAGCTGACATCCATCTCGTGCATGATCGTGGGATCTGTGGCCAGGTCTGCATAATAATCCTTTGTTTCAATTTCATAAATGAATTAGTCGGTATCTCCATAGAGTAAATTAATGTTGTTTTCATACTTATTTTTCATGACGTCGTTATGGAACCTATACACTAAAGTTTTGGAGAGGTCAGGCACTGAAAAGCCGGCGTTAATGGGTTTATCAAACAATATTGATTCGTTTTTCAATTATCATCAGGGATAGGTTTTTATTCTAAATTTTTATACGCTTAAAGGAGGGGTTGGAAATCATTTTTTTTTTTTCAGTCTTCTCTCGTTGCACACTAATTCCATGATATCTCTCCCAGCGATTTTGGGATCGTAATTAATTTCCCCTCTGTGTGCGAGATGATGAATATGTTTTCTTCGTTGTAGCATAGATGTTTTATAATAAAGTTCTTCTCATACGTCAAGTTGTGGAATTATACAGACAATATTTTCGGACGGCGGCGGAGTTTGGTGCAGTAATTGCAGGAGGCTCCAGTGTAGTTTCCGGGGAAGTGATCGTGGTCCATTACCTTCCAATGGTCAGTTGTGAATTTTTCTTCGCAGTAGTAGCAGGTGTCTGACATGACATGATTCAATAATTGCGACTTCATGGGTTCACTTGTCTCATAAATTTCCTTCACTTTATTTCCAACATTCACAATCTCTTCAATAAATTTCTTGGCAGCATCTTCCCCAGTGTAAATTATTGGTCTCGTTGGCAGACATAATTTGGTGGCAGTTATGATGTCGTTATATATTTGAACACAATAGGAAAAACTGTATGGATCATGTTTTTGGTTAGAGTGTGAGCTAGATGTCTGGGGGTCGGCCTGGCAGGTTTGAACAGGCAGAAGCATGGTCTCGAAATCAGCACATACAACTATTGGCATCTTGTCTGCGTTGTGGTGGTTTTCCAATTTGAGGGTTGGCTTATTGCCGTGGCTTGGCATCTCAATCCGTGCAGGAGCGTGAGGGCTGCAGTACTTCTTGTGCTCTGCCAGCATATCTTCGCTTGTCTTTTCTGTCGCTCGTATAATGTCTTGGTATGTAAAACACCTTTTGCAAATGTGTAATTTTTCCTTGTGGATTGTCATTTGAGACCTTATCAGGTGAGATAAAAATTTTATGTACGCGAAATGAGCATTGTTTTCGGTGGTGAGGAGGAGAAGATTGAAATATATGGGCTTCTCTTCCTTACAGACTCGTCATGGTGCCACCTTCATTTCATCATTGAGAATAAATACATTTATGGTCACACCAGGATTTTGTTCCTCGAATTTGTTTATCTGGAGCAGAGGTGTGGGGAACTCGATGACACTAAAATCGAACTTGCTTTCCAGTTCTCTGTAGCATTTTTCTACTCGCTCTGGGTGTGCACCTTCAATGTTTGTGGTGAGTATGGCTCACTTAAAGCATTTGTGGTCCTGGTTTTTCGGGTTTATCACTGTGTTATTATTTTTTATTGGCGCTAGCAAATCAATGTAACTGGATGCGCGGAGTGGATCCAATTTATTTATTCTGAGCTGCATTCTCTTTACTGCGATGAGTGTCCATCCAGATACCTTTGTCGTGTACTCCTCCTCCTGGCATATCATGATCAAGCTGGCAGCCACAGCATCTTCCACATCATATTCATTCTATACTGGAACATTTTTGATCTTGAAGGTGCGCTGGCCTACCTCATCTTCATGGGGGTTAGGTTTGCCATAGTGACACTCCAGAAACAGAATGAATTTTATAGGCCCGTTTTTCATTATTACTTCCCGCAGTTTATCAATACTGTTTTCCTTCAGTCCCCCAATTTATGTGCACATTGTAATGACGCAATATTCTGAATTTTTCGGGACTCAAGTGTAAAATTCTTTCGTTTTTGTGAAGCTTTGGGNGCAATATTCTGAATTTTTCGGGACTCAAGTGTAAAATTCTTTCGTTTTTGTGAAGCTTTGGGACAGCTTAGTAATGTTTTTATCGTGTTTCAGTTTAAAGCCGTGGTGGCTCGTTTCCCGTGTTTATCAGGCGGACGTGTGCATTTGTAGGTTAAGGGGCGGACGTCTGCGTGTTAAGTTTTTATCAGGAGTCCTGGTTACAGTTTTCGTTTCGAACTTTGGAGTTTTTAAAGCATCAGCATAAAGTAGATTAGTTCGTTTCTGTGGAACAGGCGACATCAACAGTTATAGTTCCCCAGCGCAGTTTTAATATGTCAACAAGTTTTTGTGGACGGCGAGGTTAGTTTATGTTGACGGCGC
>NQII01002769.1:164567-213620 GCA_002778355.1 Clitarchus hookeri
CGGGGAGGGGGGGGGGCTGTCCACTTCTCAGCATGTTCTTTCAGCTTGCCTGCCTTGGAATATTCTTTCCCATAGTCCTCGCAGGCAAAAGTCTTCTTATCTGGGTTGAACTTGCACCCCTTTTAGTACCTTCAGGCATCTGCTGTGTTGGCAAATGGGGCATTACAGAACTTGCAATTGCCAGCTGCTTTCTGCTGCACTGTGCCATTGCAGCTCTTCAAGAGTCGCTCCATATTGTCCTTCCGCCCAATCTGCATCCCACCCTTATCGCAGACTTTCTCCTCTTCCCTGTGAGAATTGTGGATACAGGTCCTCTCATGCCTCAATCCGTTGCGCGCAGAAAAATATTTCCTACAAAAACAACAATGTAACCCTAGCGACGGTATCGTACTTACACCAGAGACAGAAGTAGGCGAAGAAAGTTGGAAACTCCCTGAAGTACCCACGTCGACACGACCACCGTCCATTTGTAGACTTCAGAAATAAAATCCTGCAACACACGGGCGCGAGTATGATTAATAATCTGATCACGGTAGGTTTATGTAAAAAACATTTTGGTGGTAAAGCTGGAAAAAAGTATAATTGATGCACAAATGCGTATGCCAAGAAAGTTNTTTATGTAAAAAACATTTTGGTGGTAAAGCTGGAAAAAAGTATAATTGATGCACAAATGCGTATGCCAAGAAAGTTTCTGTAACTACTCTGCTTCCAAGTAAAATTTTTTCAATTTTTTTTCCTAGACTTTGAAAAAAATTTACTTTAGCAACAAATAGAGGTACTTTTTTTAAATAAAATTCTTAACAAAACCCACAATATATAGTCACGAATAATATGAATAATGTGGACATAGCATTAATGCCAAATAATTTGACGAAGCTGGGAAAAATGTTTAATGATTATGCGAATACATATGACAAGAAAACATGTGTAACTACTCTGTCTCCAAGTATATTATACACTGTGTTGCAAAGCTTTTTTTTTTCAACAATATGAAAACACATTTCATCAGTGTGATTTAAGCTTTAAAACAAAATTATTTAGTTAGCTATAAACGAATGCGAATAGTAGATTTCTAAAAAGTGGCAAAAATTTTTCTACTAGTCACAACGCTAAATTTTTTGTCAAAGAGTATAGTTAAAATCCTTACAAACAGTTTTGCATGTACACAGAAGAGTTACATACCTGAAGAATAAAATGGAGACTGCAGCCACTCTTCTAACAACGATAGGCTGCGTTGCTAGGGACTCCCGTGAAACAGATGACTTGACTCGCAAATGGGCTTTTCTGACATCCTACCTCAGAAGTCACTTCGCCTGGACACAAGTTCACCACATAATGTAAAACAAGTCTACTAATCACAAGCAAAAATATTCGTCTCGTAGTCGTAAATACCCACTGCTTGTTAATACAACTGGTTTTCTTACGGAAGTACAGACTTGACCGCAAAGCGACAAATCAGCAACTCCAGAAATCAGCAGGACCTGTGATTGCTGACTGCGAAGATCTACAAAGGATCAATGTGCTTTAAAAAATATATACATAATTTAATTATATTATCGGTGCTAGTACTTACTTTCAAAAGAATTTGCAACACGCGAGAACTGACAGTCGGTGGTGATTATTCCGGTGTCGGTTGACAGGCCAAGCACGGACCTTTGGTAAGGGACCGACAAACTGGCTGCCAATCACTACGAAAAAAAAAAAAAGAAGCGTCGTTAATAACTTTGCATTGTAACCTTCAGTAAGCACACAAGACAATTTTATTTAAAAATCGTTCGCATTAGAACCTAATTAAAAAAAAAATTAAGAGCTCTTTTTCAAACAAATAAACAAGAAACTGCAACAGTGATTTATTTTTAAATTAAAGAGCTCGTTGTCAAACGAATTAACAAGAAACTGGATCAGTTATTTATTTTAAAATTAAAGAGCTCGTTAGCAATTAATCTGTATAAAATTTGATGACAAATGAATTCAAGAGCTCGTTAGCAAACAAAAATGCATAAAACTCGATGATAAAAAAACTAGAAATAACATACCTTAACGAGCAATTACTCGAAGCAAAGCTGGAAGGCGACCATGAAACCTCACAATAACTCTCCAAGCACAAAATAGCGACGAAGCAGGAGGGTACGCGAATACGTAGATTACAAGCGCCGATATCAGAGTGAACAATTTGGCGATGCTCCAGTCTTTATACATCCAAGCCAAATGGTGGGGATGCGCGGAGTTATTTACGGAATACATGGCCAGGCATTTTAATTGGTTGACTTAACATCCCACCCTACTTATCTCACTAACTATGTATGGATGGTAGCATTAGAAAAATACCAGGTGAATTTAGGACAACCAAATCGGTTGACGTCACAGGCAGGGGTGCCTCTTCCACCTCCTTCCCAGCAACATGTAACTCTTACTATTATTTAAATAAAAAATTTTATTTCGGTAACATTTTTAATTTATAAATAAATTAAATATTGGTATGCTGCCATTAATTATTAGTTGTTATATCAGTTTCCATACAAAAATAATCGCAAAGATGGTCGTCACATATTGTAATTTCAGTTTTGGAAAAAAAATATTGACCTCGATACATTAGCCGGGCAGGTACAGCGAGTAGCAGCAATGCGCGGTATGAGACCGTACGGCCTCTTCGCACGCGGGGCGACACCGTCTCACGCTGTCACAGCAGAAGTACACACAGCCCGCAGATATACCGCACGCACCACCCGTCGTCGCGCTGTCAAGGCGACACAACAAGCCTCCTCTCCACAACAAAAAATATTAAATTATTTTACCTGAAAAAATACATTTAGCTCCTAGTCCAGACACATCCAAAGGATATTGGAAACAGTACTCCGTCAGATGCCATTGCATTGCTAGTCTTGCACAAAAATATGTAAACGAGAAGCATAAAGACCGCATTTTCCCCTTTTCCCAGACTTTGAAACCATTAAAAAATCGCACAACATGTGCACAGAACGATGTCTCAGTCCGTGCAAGAAAACACTGCATGTTCTAAGGAGCCTGTTACTGAACTATATTAGCTTTCTGTTATTTTCGAACTTACACGTCTATAACACATGCTGTAGAGCTCGTGACATCTGCCGAGATATACCTTAATTTATATTTTTAATTTTCTCTGAGTAAAAATACCGTTTCTAAACTATGGTTTTATAGGGAATAAACAAATACAGTAAATCCAAGTTAAATTAATTATTTTTAAACCGTGTGAAACGCAGTTTTATTTGTGGGTTTTTGAAAAATCACCACGTTTATTTGGTTGTGTTGTGTATCATAAGTTATCATTAATTTTTTGGTTATACTAAACTGTTACATATATTTTATATAAAAAAAAGTTACTAGACGTGTTATTAAGAAATACGCGCACGAATATGGTTCATTGTCCTTAACTTTATTTGCATGAAAGTAGAACTTTAGCAAGGCTTCGGAATAGACTTCAATGTCTACGCAAGTAACTGCTAACATATAGTAATATTCACAGACAAAGAATGGGAAAGATTTACGCATGATGCAACACAAGATACGTGTTAAATAATAAAAACGTATGCGCTGTTAACATGTAAAATTGGCTAGAGAATTCCCACATTGTGAATTTCGTTTAAGCTTTAATGTATCCACAATGTATGACAGGTATATTTCAATAGTTATAATTATGTTTTATTATTTCGCGCGAACGGCTCAGACCTTTTTATCGCGCAGACAGTTAATTACATGTATTGTCTCTAATGAATAAAAATAATAATTTTTTCAAATTTAAACTATGTTTTATGCACATTTAAGCAAAATTGGTCTGTAATGATCAATGTTATAACCTGTGGGTAAATGATTTGCCAACAATCTTACTTGTCTAGGCCATAATTGATTCATAATACTGAAGCAGAACAGTGACAACTAAACAAGTGTTGTACAGATTTGAGTACAGAAACACCTGAAACTATAAAATTAAGTGTATAAGAAAGAGTTTGTAAAACCATTAAAACTAAATTTTATAATTTAAAAGAATTGTAAAATAATGTATATATAAAATAAAAATGGAGAGGAAGTGAAGAGATTTCGACGGCTTTTAACATCGTAAGTATATCTTAAGCAGGGCTTTCAAAAGTGCTCAGTTTATCGTGAGCAACCTGTAAGTATTCCTGCAGCATATTACAGAACACTAGCGAATTACGGCTGCCTGCAAGCCGAGCTGGTGTATTTATCGTTTCCTGGTCAGGAACATCAACCGGTGCATTGCTATTCCACAGATGATGTATAAGACAAGTATTTATAATGGGGAAAAAAATCCACGACCCTTTATTTAAAAACACTCTGACTCCAAGCTACTTTTTTTTTAGACGATTCTTGTTACGTGTTTTAAGGGAGACGTTTGCTCGTCATCTTGGAATTATATATTTATTACCATTACTAATGTTTGAGATTAATATTGAAAACGTAACTTCATTAGGTCAATGGATATTATTTAATCATACTTTAGAGACAGTTATCGTTTTACTTTTAGTAGGCCTACTACTATAATCTCTGTAGTAATTCTGAGAAATTTCATTATTCATTAATAATTAATTTCAATAAATAATGATAAAAAAAAAATTCGCACCCCTGACATGATGGTTATTCAATCATCTGAGTGATATACTATGCTAGTCAAAGCAGAAACTTCGATAATGATTGCAGAATACATTGTAAAGGCTAGTAACTCGGTAACTATTTCTCTCCCATTGTCTGGAAAGCCGATGAAGGTGAAGCAAGATGAGTATGGAGCAGTGNTTCGCACCCCTGACATGATGGTTATTCAATCATCTGAGTGATATACTATGTTAGTCAAAGCAGAAACTTCGATAATGATTGCAGAATACATTGTAAAGGCTAGTAACTCGGTAACTATTTCTCTCCCNTAGTCAAAGCAGAAACTTCGATAATGATTGCAGAATACATTGTAAAGGCTAGTAACTCGGTAACTATTTCTCTCCCATTGTCTGGAAAGCCGATGAAGGTGAAGCAAGATGAGTATGGAGCAGTGCCGAAATGAAAAGGTGAGGGAAACGGGAGATCACCGAGAAAACACGCCAACCTGCGGCATTGTCCAGCACGGAAATCCGGGAGCAACCCCCAGAAAATATTTTTATTCTCTTAGATAAAAATGTTCCCTCATTACAAAGGTCTTAAAAAAATATGTTTATTGAAATTTTATTTTGATCACATAAAAACATTTTTAATATTAAAAAAAATAATTACAAAAGAAAAAATAAACAAAACGCTCAAAAAAAATTTCATACACTATTTATTTAGTACACAGTCAATACAGAACGCAAAATACAAGCATAAGCCATCTTACTTTTTCGAAATAGTAACTATTCCATATACTGTTTTTGTCTCTGGTTTGAAAAAATGTACACATTGAACTATTTAAGTATACTGTCATATGCAAGGCTAAGCAGTTCGTGAATGATGATAAGTATTAGCTTCTTGCGAAAGGCAGCATCAGTCTCAGGATCATATCGATATCCGTCGTCTCGACCACTCGCACCTCCGGTCCCCAGTTGGTCATCCACCTCATCATAGCCACTCTGTGGATCTTGCACGTCTTTAACAGTTGACTCCACGACTTCCACCTCACCATTGGTGGTACCACCGCCAACAGAAGGTCCCGTATACACAGCTCCAGGAATACACACTGCTGGATGGCGTCAACGAGTATGTGCAGGTTTGTTTCCCGAGATGGAGACAGAATCAACCCTGGTGGGTTGAGGTGATAATTTGGTCGCTGGTGCAGGGCAGCTGCATCTGCGGCTTCATGTGGAACACAACACAGGCTAGTGGTACCAGACAGTCCAATTGAAACAGCATTGGTCTGTAGACGACTGGAAAATGCGCGAAACGCCAATGCTGCATGCCACTACCATCGCAGGTCTCGGTGTAGGTACGCAGATATCCATGCGTTCGCAGGTGCTCGGAGTCACGTGAGGAATGAACCACTCCATGTTGGTCAAGGTTACAGCGATGGGCTGCAGGTTTTCTCTGGCTTCCAACAATGCATCGAGATGCGAGGTGCCTAGTATGAATACCAGTTCTTGCTTGGCACCTATAATTATCTTCCTATAATTTTCGGCGAAACCAAGTAGCATCGATGGTGGCACGCTCACCTCAAACTTATCTTCTGCGAAGATGGGAACTTTGTATTCATCTTCCATTCCCCAGCTTGCTATTTTTACCATGTCGAGATTGTTAGGCAAGAGCAAGAGGTAGTTTTATATGGGGGTGGTTATGCCCACGTCCTGCATTTCGTCAATGGTAACACTGTTCAGTTCGTACATTACTCGCTCGAAAAAGTTAAATATACTGTTGCGAACGAGCATGGTGGTGGGGTGGGTCCCATCCTCTTTCATGAGCATACCTCGGATGTGCAGGAATGATTGCGAAGGCAGGGTGTAAATATCTTGATGATGTATTGGGATTCTAACCTCATGTCCGAGGGCGTAGGGGCCTGTCAGATATGGCAGGTAGCAATGCAGCTCAAACTTGTTGATTCTGTCGACGAATTCTGTCCGCTGGGTCATGTAATAAATACTTTGGTGTCTTCCATGCCTGTTCACATTCAACTCTAAGCTAAATAGAAGCTTCTAGTTGGCATGTGTTAGCATTCCGGTGTCTCGAGCTCTACTGGTCACAGGTTTGGTGCTGCGCTCGACTTTATGCACGGTTCGTCTCGCGAAACTCAATCCCATAGTTTCAAGTGCAAGCTCATAGTGATTTCTTCATTTTTGAAGTCTATCTGCTTATCGTCCTGATATACGATCCTCATGACCACTTCATGCATGCTCATCGTGATCACAGGAACATAATGATGCTTTTTGGAACTTCGACCAGTTTATAACCTATGAGAACTCGTGCAGTGTATTGTTGGTTTTACCATTGACATAGCAGANTTTTGGAACTTCGACCAGTTTATAACCTATGAGAACTCGTGCAGTGTATTGTTGGTTTTACCATTGACATAGCAGCTGTTCACTAAATTACAGTTTATGATATCACATTCGCCAGAAATATGTTCATCTGTCACGAGGATTCGTGCATTTTAATAGCTTCGTAGATTCGTATCTCAAACCGCAACATTGGCCCGATGGTATCTGGTTCGGTGAAATCGAACAAGATATTTCTGCCTTCAGCGTGTTTGGGTTNTTTTGGAACTTCGACCAGTTTATAACCTATGAGAACTCGTGCAGTGTATTGTTGGTTTTACCATTGACATAGCAGATGTTCACTAAATTACAGTTTATGATATCACATTCGCCAGAAATATGTTCATCTGTCACGAGGATTCGTGCATTTTAATAGCTTCGTAGATTCGTATCTCCAACCGCAACATTGGCCCGATGGTATCTGGTTCGGTGAAATCGAACAAGATATTTCTGCCTTCAGCGTGTTTGGGTTATCACGTACTTCGAAAGTAATGTCTGATGACACGGATTTCTTNTATCACGTACTTCGAAAGTAATGTCTGATGACACGGATTTCTTGATGGAATTGGCGATGTCCTTCAGTTCGTATGCACCAGTGGGGATGCCGATTTCCTTCACGTCTCGTGCCACTAGTACCGGAATGAAAAATTCACATTTTCTTCTATGTTGGATACGGAATTGTAGGTTTAAAAATCCGTAAATCCGACGACCCACTCACCTTCCAGCTCCAAGGGTGGATTAAACATCGCCCTCAGCTCGTTTGTATTTCCACTTAGAATGATGGACACCGATATACTGACTGGGGAATATAGTCACGACCATCTTTCATGTAAAAATGTTAACAAACAATTATTTGCCTATGATTTATTTTTATTCTACCATTCCAGAGAGAGAAGACACAAGTTTCCCCAGTTCCATGTGTTCGGCATCTGCTCCATCTCATATTTATAAGTCAGTATGCAATTGTTCAGGTACTGCAGCAATTCAGAAGGATTATGCTAATTCCCAAAACTGTAGTAGTATACTACAAATTTGCCATGTTTGATATGCGTTTCCCACTGCATGCCGGGCCCGGCTGTCATGTCCAGGTTGATTATGGCACATTCGTCATGTTTGGTTTAAGGGGGCAAAGCATCTCGCCTAAACTGATCACGAAAATGAGGTATCTTCAATTTGCATGCAAACAGTTCAAAATCCACATTCGTGAGCAGTCGTTTCGGTAAAGATTTCATTAGCACCTCCTCATGTTGCGATGCTTTTGCTTACCTCCTCCTCGATAGGGTCGTAGTCTGTAAAGTACTAGGCCGTTTTTTTATGGTGATAGCTTCCAGTATACAGTTGTGGCGGTGGTTTTCCTCAAATTGCTTATATTCGTTGAACGCTCATTTCACAGCACTAACAATATTCGTCACGGCCCCGGCGATATCAACCAGAGCACCGATTGCAGGTATTAAGGCAGGAAGCAATACTCCCATATTTTTCTTCCCTCTCCTCTGGGAACTTCGTCTCACTTTCTTCGGCCCCATGTCCCTCGTCGCCTTGACTTTAGTTGCATTGGAAATGAACCACGCGGCTATTTTTTCACCGAGTCCGGTGTCCAGTGCGCTATGTATTTAATCCACTCTATGCGCGAGTATCTCGTCTGTCTGTTGCCTGGCTTGCAGATCCTTGTGCTGGGAATTTGCGATATCGTTCCACTTGCACGCTTCGTCCAGCGCGTTGATGCCCCTATCGCCTCGTGCCAATCTTTTTGCTAGTTTGGTTGCTGGCCTGTAGAACCTGTATCTGGGAATTTGCAGCTCGAAAGGTAGATTGCTGATAAGCGTATCGACATTCCCTCATCCAGATGTGACCTTTCTTCTATGAGTCATCACATGCTACTGCGCTACTAACTTGTATATACCCGACCTTTATACTTTTTCGTTTCAGTATTATTCTAGACTTGGAACAGTATAGAAATAAAGTGCTAATGAAACATCTTTGTTGTTTACAGCTTTATGGAATTTACAATGACATGAAATAACGACCTGCAGAATGAAATGTTCAAGTAAGACTTTTGAATGCAAAATCTGCCAGAGGCAGTTTACTCAGAGTGATATTTTCAAGAGACATTCTAAAATTTGTAGCACTGATTCTGTGAAATCTCAGCACGCTCTTCATTCACTTCCGCTACTCCACAATCGGCTCCGCTTGCTCCGCATGCTCCGAAATTGGCTCTGCTTGCTTCGAAATCAACTACGCATGCCCCGCAAACAGCTTCGCAGGATAATAGTCGTAACATAGATATTATCAAGCAAGATGTTACTCCACCTATATGCATTCATGTTGAAGATGTCGAAACATCACATGATGCATGTCATGGCACATTGTTGCCCAATACCGTGAGAGAACTAATTTACGGACTGTCGGGTTGTGGTGAGATGTGTGTGATTCTCAGCCTTTTGGAGGAACCGAATGGTCTCAGGTTCGAAAACATGTACCTATACTACTAATCGCTCCAGCAACCGAAATATTAGCATCTGGCATGTGTACTGCAGGCTGTAGAAGTCCCATGCTATTTCCCTTGCAGCGATAAATAAGCTGTTGTGCCACCAAGCGAAGAACTGCCAAACTCGGTGTTTATTTTAGACGTTGTGACATGTGAGAAACATACTTGTATTGAAGAGTACATTATCATGGAACAGCATAAGAACGTGAACTTCGTGTACTTAAGCCAAACTTATGGATGTGTGCCAAAGAAGTTACTATGCGATAATATGAATTTCCTCATGTTGTTTCGCATGGACGATACGAATTTGCAGCATGTGTACAATGACCATGTCAGTGAAGACATGATGTTCGCAGAGTTTAAGGATATATGAAAGGAAGGTACAGGTGTGGCTTCAATCAGTTTATAGTAAGACACTGGCCATAAGTCACAATACAATTTCCAAGTTCGGACATGGTCTAAGCTCTGATTATGGAAATTAGCTAACGGAAAGTCATCTCTCTGCTATTCGCAGGAGCCAGGCGCTTCTTAGGTAAAATATCGAGAGCGTGAAAAATGAAATTATGGAAGATTTGGTAGCTGTTGACCGGCACATAGGGGGCACAGAGGTATGGATAATAGACCTGATTAACATGTCGAATGCACAGAGATGAGAAGAATTGAAGGATCTTCAAAATATGTTAATGTCCAAACTGGCTGTCAAAACAGATGTTGAGAGGCATAGCAAGAAGATGTTGGATGTGTGCATCGACCGACTGGAAAGAATCGAAAATTCGATTTCGTAAATCGAGAGTGAATATGTATATATACCTGTGTGTTTGTTTTCTTATTCCATTATATGAATTATGGCAGACCGAACCGAATTTGCGACTGATCTGCAGCGGGTTATCGAAGCTGTTTGAGCGAGAAATCTATTCACAAAAAGTTACAAACTAGCTCTCGAGAATCTGAGGGCTGGTTATCGGCTCGACGAACTTGGTCGACAATGCCAGGAGGAAGCTTTGCCTTGTCCGGATATCAAACACGTAATCAAGGTGGAAGGACTGACCCCGATACATATATGGAAAATAAGTTCAGAACTGCCCGAATCGGGAGCAGTCATCACTAACGACGAAGATTATCTTCCCCTGATAGATTTGCTGCATGCACAGTAATGGAAACGAGCACGAGAGTGCAGACTGTTACGAACTCGCTTTTCACGCCAATTCGTACATGAAAGATTATGAGAGAATGCTGGGGGCGTAACTCAAATAATNAAGGCAGCGAGAGGGTAGGGAGGAACCAAGCCTCCACCATTGTTACGAACTAGCTTTTCAGCCAATTCGTACATGGCTAAATACCCGGCGCCTCCACCATTGTTACGAACTCGCTTTTCACGCCAATTCGTACATGAAAGATTATGAGAGAATGCTGGGGGCGTAACTCAAATAATGACTCGTTAATTCGGTAGTGCAAAACAGTATCTGATGAATTTATTACAATTTACGGTTATACAATTATTATTTATATTAGCATTGACCGGGGGAGCTTTACATTGAATTTAATATTATGTTTATTGTTACTTCACTCACGCCATTTTAAATAACCCTAACCGGAACGTCATCACCTTGTTAATGTTGCCGGAGGCTGAATCTAGGAGACGGTTAGCGACGGCCGGACACCCATCTTCCTGGTCTGCTCCGCTGGTCGGGTCGCCAAAGGACTAATGATGAATGACGACAACAAGACGGTTAACGACGGCCTATATCAAGCGCGTGGTTCTGCGGCCGCGCTCAGTGACCGGTGGAGGGGATTTCTGCAACTGTCGACGACCAAATGGTGGCGTTGCACTCCCGCTCGTTTATGTTTGAAGGTGTGATCAGGCAAGCCGTTCAGCTAAGGCCTGACCACACCGTAACAAGACCCAAGGTGGGCACTCTGGTCAGGCACTACATCGCTTCCTACTCCGATCGGAACAGCGACAAGACATACGGCCTGCGACATTCCGATGAAAAATGTTTTCTCGGAAACAAGGAAGTTACTTTTTTCCAGGAGATTTGATGCAGAACAGGCAAGCACAAGGTGAAAATGACACATGGTCTTTGCGAACTTTTGTTTCGTTGGCATCCCAGACACTGCACCAAATCGGATTTGCACAAGTACTGCCGCCTGCTACAGTCCACTTGTTCTCATTCCACGAATGATAACTCCTCAATGCGGCGATTTAAGGGCACGACCTATGCGAAACTCGGCATTATCGCGGGACTGTTTCGACAATTGGTAGAAGCTATCGTATCGGGTCTGCTGCTGTAGAAGTTTGATGTCAAATACAAGGTAAACTATGTGTTTTGGGATGATCTGAACGAACTCGGCGATAGGCTATGGCTACTGGTCACTTTGCAGTCTGCAGGCAACCGGTTACACACCAACGAGATTATAACGTTATAGAAGAACTCGTCGAAGCTGGCTACATCATGCGATGACGAAACATGCCGTTTCTGGGGAATTGCATATGTCAGGCAGAAGGAATTATCCTCGGAGAAAGAACATCATGAAAAAGCTGGACAAGACTTTCCAACTCGACCTGATCGAAAGGCAAGAATTTGCTCGTGCGAATAAATTTCACCACTGCATTTGGACAATAATATACATATTTTCCAAGTATGCCTGGACCAGACCATTCAAGTGGATGAATGCATGTGATATCACCAAGGCCATGGTGGATGTGTTTAGCAAAGGACACATACCAAAAAATCTCCACACTGACAATGGCAAAGAATATTTAATGTCACTTTCTGTGCACTGGTGAAAAGGTACGGCTTAAATCACTATTCCATATACTCGTACTCTGGACTCAAGACTAGCATCGTCGAGTGTTTTCACTGGACTTTAAAAGTCAAATTGTGGAGACATTTCATGGCAAAAGGAAAATACAGGTGGCTTGAGCTACTGGCGAAACACGTTCGTGAGAATAATTCTACCATTTATTCTATCACTCACATGAAGCCCAAATATGTCAAGGACGACTCCCTGCTTCGGTCTATTTATTCTATTATGACTAGGAGGGAACTGCACAAGCCTAAAGCCAAGATCGGTGACGTTGTGCGCATCTCCAAAAAGTGTCGCATTTTCCACAATGCCTATCGTCACAACTGGTTGGCGCAATTGTACAAGGTAGTTCGCATATATCATTGGTACCTTCACATTTATTGCCTCGAGAAACTACGAGGCGAACCCATCGTCGGAGGCTTTTCGGAGAGGAGATCCAGCCTACAAAGTTTATGGATGTTTATTTGGTGGAAAAGGTGCTGAAACTGCATAATGTATGTGTGCACATGAGTTGGCTCGGACACTCGAAATGTGACGACTCCTGAGTCGACAATTCTGAAATAGTACTTTCCAATGTTTTAAAAATATAAGATATATATTCTTAAGTACATGTATTGTTTTTAAATAAATGTATATTTACCTTACTTTGCATTCATTTTATTCTTGCACTTGCCTGTCCTTATACACAATATAAGGTTGGAGTTAGCTAACTCAGTGCAGGTGCAGACCTGTGAAAATGTTAATACAGTTCTTCCCAAATGTATGCTGACTTAGGTTATCTTACACCATGCAGATTGTGAAAACTGCGTGGAAGTATGTAAACATGCATGTGTGCAGTTACCTGACACCATGCAAGTGCAGATCTGTGAAAATGCTAACACTGCTATTACCATCCATGTTGACTTATGCTATCTGAAACCATGTATATGCAGAAAACGATATGGAAGCATGTACACATGAATGTGTACAGTTACCCGACGCTGTGTAGGTGCAACCTGTGAAAATGCTAACATAGTCCTTACCATACAAACACTGATTTTTTTTTTTTAAACTTTGGCGAGGTCAGCAACCATGCCTGTCCGTGCATAATCGCAAACTAAACTCCAGTAACCTAAATTAATAAAAAATGTAATAAAAGTTTGATTTGTTTCTAAGGTACATTTTTCATAATATTTTTAAAAAGAAAAAATATATTTAAAAAGAATTATGACTATATAAAGCAATTCTTATTGTATGTATATCGATAGTCAAAAAATCGTATATAAAAATAATTAATATGCATTAGAATAATAACAAAATATTTATTCATCCCAGCACATGCATGTTATTACTTCTTTTAAACTCCTGTACCAGCACATGTCCCGATAGCCGAGTGGTCTAAGATATCTGCATACGACCCAAAATTCGGCAGTTCGATCCCGCCCTCCCGAAGACAATATTTTGAGCTCTGCGAAAATTTAATAAAAAGCAGCACCTCTAGTGGTGAACTCTAAAACCAACATGGTGGCCGAGCGAGAACGACACCAGCACATTCTAGCTGCCATCTCCATAAACAAATACGGTGGTTGAACGACTGGTGTACCCCCCNATGTAAACAAGAGACAAGTGGAAACCAGATGGTGGAGAAGATGGCAGTTATCAGAAACAAGATAACTTACAAAAACAAAATGATGGCGGCCGGAACTAGGTGGATCCAATATTGCGTCGGCGCCTCAGGCCCAGCCCTTGTCCTGGAATCGACTTTTTCTAACTACTGATTATCTTAATCTACGATTCTCACTCCAACTTCGTGTACTCTGTTGGTCATGACTGGTGCGTAAATGAGCGTTTTAGGAACCTCGATGAGCTTAAAACCAGGCGGAACCAAAGACCGAAAATTCGTGAAATGTCTGACTCCCATTAAGATATGAGTCACCAATTAAGTTGCAAGTAATTCTTATTACATTTATGGGCAAGATGTTTACAGGAATTGTAGACTCATGTAATTTATTCGCTTGGTAAAATTTATTTTCCAATCCAAGTATGAGGACTAGAGAATCGTTTTTCGTAAAATTAATATTTGCAGAACAGAATATTTCGCTTTACAGAGTATTTTGGTTGTCACGAAGCAGAAAAGCAATGCCAACTGGTTGCAAGCCTTCTTAAAATATGTAGCAATATCGTCCAGTTCGTAGCTGCCTGCAGGTAAACGAATTTTGCCAGTGGTACCATCAAGGTTCACATACCTGAAAGTGCCATTGGTAAAAGAAAAATACTTCTGAAAGTCTGTTAGGGCGAGAGACCAGACACCGTCTAGCTTTAAGGGTGGTAAATGTACAGAACCGAGTTCCGAAGTCCTGCCTGTCAGAATAAAATTTACAGACATGACTGATACGCTGTAAGTAAGTACACTACCGTTTATTAAATAATTGTTGCGAAAGGAACCGTAGACACAAGTGCCCGCAAATCGACTGTCTCGAAAGTTGCTAAGTTTGGAAGTTATAACACATTTTAACAATGTTCAAACACTTTCTCAGTTCTGGGGGAGCACGCGGATTTCCAAAGCTGTCAAAATACTCGACAGTGTTTCTACGTTTTTTGTAAATAGTCCAATGAGTTCCTAAAAGAGGGATTATAGGGACTTCAGCACATCGGGACCTGTGACCGGAGCGACGGAACTGTTCGTTCACAGTCTTTGCCTTTTAAACCCAAAAATTTACGGAATCCCAAAAAAAAAAAAAATTAAAGAAAAATTAAAATTTATAAAGCAAATTGTATTAAAAAATACTAAAAAATTTGTTTAAAATGTACTTAAAAATGTATTAATATATTTATTTTAAAAACTTTAGATATCCGGGCGTCCCCCACACTCCCCTCCTCCAATAATCATTCCACCATCTTGGTAGGCGTCACAGCCACCGTCCACAATATTGGTTGGTGCAGTCCGCCATCATGATAGGCGTCATAGACACCGTCTGCCATCGTGGTAGGTGCATGTTTTCTGCACTTGCTAGTGCAGCGGGTTTGACCAGATCGTCTCCTCCTGTGCCTGAGCCCCTTGGGTATTACAGGAGACAACTTTCTGAGCGATATTATTATAGAAGAGTACACCTCAGGTCTTTCTTACATTCAGGCAGGTTTAAAGGCCACATAAGCTGTTTATTCTCTCACATCAGTCTTTCTATGTGTGTGCACTCTTCACCAGACTTGTTTCCATGGCTTTGTGAGCTTGGTCAGAGCTCTAATTGACAGCATTTGAATGCTGCCAATAGAAAGAGATTACACCCTTTCCAATGGCAGTGGGTGGATGTTCTCCACCCGAGGGTGGTTCCACCTCACATGTCAACAGCAGAGTACGGAGTTGAATCCGTACGTGCCACCTTGATGGGGCCGAGGACTATCAACCTCTATGAAACCGCTTCGTAAACGAGTCCTCTTACTAGGTGGACCAGACCGTCAACCCTTCGTTAGTGAGCACCAATCCTTCGAAACTGACACCTGAGGGAGCCGGCACGCTTACGTTCCACGGCAGCTGCTACCAACCCTACAGTCATGCACGGCCAACCATCCAGACAAGTACCCGCCTCCAGATCTCCTTCCCGTGGTAGGTGCAGCCGTCCGCCATTTTAGTCGATGCATCTATCCGCCATCTTGGTAGGTGTAGTCCGCCCTCATGGTAAGCGTCACAACCACCGTCCGTCATCTTGTTTTTTCGTTTGTTATTTGTTTTACATTGCTGGTGCTGTTCCCAGCACCGCGCCCAGCAGACGACTGGCCACTCCACTCCCCCTTCCAATATATGTAATTGACGAATTGCCCCACCTTCTCATTGGCTAATTGCCAACCCCCTTCTAATAAATGTAATTGCACCGCCAATATTTCTCATTGGCTAATTACTCGGGTGTTTTCGAAAACCTTCGTTCCAACGAATCAGGGGCCTACTTTAATAGCGAGGGCGGACTATTATTTACTCCCCTTAAAAATTCTTTATAAGACGCACCCTGAGCCTCCTCGGGAAGTCAGTCATTTTTCTCCGAGCGGCAATAAAATCCTTTCGGCAATTTGGCGTTTGGAAGGTTGCGCTCGCATGGAAACCAACCCAGAACACAGATGCCCTATGTGTATGGACCGCGATGAAGTTTTAAATGACTTTGTAAAAAAACTTGAAACTCGGTGTGTGCATGGTAACCTATATTTTTTTTATATAACAAAAAAATCTAGCGAAAAAAAAATGTTTTGCACCATCCAAGGTTTTTGCTCGTTGGACTCGTACACCATACTGTGACGAAGACGAGAATACCAACATTATCATTTTTTACCGCCGTGTCCATGACAGCACCACGCAACAGGCGTACCGCATGCAAACTTACGAAACGCCGGACTAAGGTGGGACGAGGGGAATATTCCGTACGAGGAAATACCGGCAATGCTTGACTCTGCCATAATTCCCTATTATCCTGAGTATGTGTTTGGTAGACGCCAAGAGTCGGCGATTCGCAATGCATGCCCCATTTGAACGAGTTTGTAGACCTTTACAAGTAATGCCGCTATTCGCCGATTCGACAGCTCGTCTAAACGTATGCTACAAGTATTAACGAGTGCAAAAATCAAAGATATTGCTGTACCCCGTACAACGCCGAAGCCCTAAGATTGTGGAGTTACGATAACCAGCGGTACATTAAAAAAAAAGAATATGAGGAACCCATTGTACATTTAAAAATAATATAATTACGTGTGTAATGCCCTCCAAGACTCAGAAAAAAAGAAGTGTGAAAAAAGTATTCCTTGTATTATGCAGAATAATATGATGATATTAGTGTAATGTATGTGCATAAATCAATGTGTTTAAAACAATAGATAGATTTTAATTTTATCTCGATGTCATCTCCTGCTCAAGTAAGATTTAAAAAAACACTTTTGTTAAGGAAAAAAATATTAAGTATATCAGTTTTGTTATAATTTAAAGAAAATATTAAGTATATCAATTTTATTATAATTTATAGAAAAAACGTATTCAATCATACTCTAGCCGTCACTAACTAAACGTATACATATTGTACGCGTACGAACGTAATTATTTAAATAATTAATTAAGGATTTGGAAAAAATCAAGTGTCGTGTACGGATGCGTTATGCTGCTTTCTATAAAGTAATCGTGGCTCGAAAAACACAAAAAACAGAGTTAAAACCACTTCGCTACCCGTCGCGGTATGTGGTACGCAAAGTAAAGGGTCCCATTCATTCCCCCTAGGGGGAGAAAATACCCACAATGTTACTCCAAGTGCGGCGATTTTTCTAGGAGCCATTGACAGCATTTAAAATTCTCCATACGCTTAATAATGTACATATAGTAAGATTTGCAGGAAAAAAAATTAAATACCGCGAGGAGACGCTACCGTAAAGGTACACCCAACACAAGTACAAAATCATAAAAAAACAGTTACCTCCAGCAAACAAATTTCTGCATTTTTATACATTCGTGTGCACTCGCTCCATTATAAATTAAATCCTTTCCGCGGTAACACACCCCCCAACCCCTCTCACTCTGAGTCTCTAAACACTGCTACGTGACTTCAGTCGAATGATAAGTGACATGCGAACATGCGTATGCATATGGGTGCGGCCTCTAATCCAGCAGGTGTCAATAGAATTCACTCTTTATGAATTACGCGAACGAGTTCTATTCCCGAGATGCTAGTCCACCATGCACATTTATGCACGAAATACGAAATCCAGCTACGAGACGCGCACACAGCTCTCATTCACCACCCTTCAAACTCGTCGAGACATATAAGGAACGACTTCACAAGTGCGAAGAAATCAGTGCATATTGCAGCTAGTGAATTACGGAGACCATGGAATTTTAGAGTAATGTTATCCTTTTCGAATGTAGAAAATTAACTCTATGTAAAATAAAATAAACATTCTGGCTCAAACGCCATCTTCGTATGGTTTCGTATATAAATCAAAAGTGAAATGTTTTCATTAATTCCGGTGAAACCATAGATATTTTGTAATGTTGTGAAACTAAGAAATAAGGGGTGGGGGGAACGATTGTGCTCCACTTGCTCATACGTCAAATACCCAAACACACACAAAAAGAGCTCGAAATATCCCAATTACAGGCAAAACTGATAGACGCAATCAAAAGCTATTGAGACAATAGGGTACTTAAATAAGTGGTTACGAGTCCCATTACAGAAGAAAATGAGAGGGACGTGCAGTCGTAATCTGAGCTCCCGCACACGGTCAGCCGCGCTGCACCAGGTGTCGAATTGGACTTTGCCCTAGCGCACTGACCACCGGGGGGAGGCTTGTCACTCCAACAGCTTGTTTTATTTCTTACACAGGCCAACTTTAATTGATGGGATAATAAACAAAGATATCTTCACGCACAAGTCAACACCAGGGAAGACCCACATTCAAGGGGACCCGGGTTCGATACTCAACTCGTTCGACCCAAATTTCCATTTTAAAAATCACTTCAGGTGAATGCCAAGATGGTTTATTCGTCGAGTCCTTACATGTTCCCGCTTGCCCTAACAACTCGCTCCGTCTCGAAATAGTATAACATTTTCTTTTATTATTATTTTAGCTTGACCTCTACTTAGATAACGTAAACTCACGCTACTTTTTTACGAGAATCTAATAAAGTCACGAATAAAAATATTAATATGTTCATTATAAGGGGAGGGGGTTGCGCCGTTTTTTCTCACATCGAATACACAGCATCGGGTTTCAAAATCATAAACCAGACACGTTCCGAGGACGAAAAACATAAAAAGATTGTAACTAGAATGCAGAAAAATGTGTACCTATTAATTTTTAAAAAATATGCTTTATTGAGCAGAAAGATTTATTTGGTATCTGCAATCCTTTGCATATTATATGCTTACCGAGATATCATTTTGCATGTTACAGGTATTCAAAGCTACCATTTTTCAAACGATACGTTGTTAGTCAGTCTGATAACTCTTGGAATATATACCGAATCGGGTCTTTATTATTCTCTTCGTAATCCAACGAACGACTCGTTTCATCCGCTGATGCAAAAACAGAAATATTTCCATGCCCACATACACAGTGGTCAATTAATGTTAAACCGTTTGGGAGGAAAAAATCTAACGGAATATTCGACCCGCTCACATCTGCAAATAGGAGTGTAAACCTCCTTTCATTAATATATTTTTTAACCCTTGTTGCGACGGGAAAACCTAAGATAATTTTCCACCGATTTTATCTATCTATATATATATATTATATAAAACAAAGTCGGGTTAGTTACACCATTTATAACTCGAGAACGGCTGAACAGATTTCAATGATTTTAGATTTTTTGGATTTTTCTGCGCCCGGAATAACATATAGGCTATTTAAACATCGTAAAGTTCACGGAAAAAATAATTATGACGTAAATTAATTTTCTCATACATTTTATATGGATGACATTTTTTAAATGGCATTAACTGAAGTTCAAGTATTGCCTCTAAAATAAATACGGAATGCTAACATGAAAAACATATATACATATATATATATATATATAAAACAAAGTTGGGTTAGTTACACCATTTATATCTCGAGAACGGGTGGACTCGGAGATGCCACATTATTACACTTGGAACGCTTCATCGAAGAAATTTCAACGTCGGAAGCATGGCGATGCGGTTCCTGGTCATCCGGATGTGCGTTCTACTGATGCTCTTGGTCGTATTTACACAGTTCATCCGAAGAATGATGAATGCTTCTATTTGCGGTTGTTGCTGGTGAATGTTCGTGGGCCAACATCATTTGAATCACTACGAACTGTTAATGGTATAGTGTGCCCAACATTTCGTGCTGCATGTCAAGAGCTCAATTTGCTTGAAAACGATACTCATTGGGACACGACAATCGCTGAAGCAATTATTTCTGCAACTCCAAGTCAGATACGCACATTATTTGCTATCATCATTTCGACATGCTTCCCATCGAATCCACGTGACCTGTGGAACAAATACAAAGATGACATGTCAGAAGACATTTTACATAGAATTCGAGAATTCGTGCCAGTTCAAGAAATCCCGATCTTGAGGTAAATAATGAGATGCATAACCAGGCTTTGATTTTGATCGAAGACATGTGTTACCTCATATGCGGCAGTTTGTTAGTCAAATTAGGAATGCCAGCGCCAGATCGTGGAATGAATGACGCATTTAATCGAGAATTAGAACGATAACGTGAATATGATCGACATGAATTAGACCAATCAGTTCAAACGAATGTGCCCCTGTTGAACCCCCAACAGAAGGAAGTGTATGATTCATTAATCAAGGCAATTGATGAGGGAAATGGTAGCTTATTTTTCCTGGATGCCCCCGGTGGAACTGGGAAGACATTCCTCATGTCATTGATTTTGGCCATTGTTCGAGCGAGATCCGACATTGCGGTAGCAGTTGCTTCTTCTGGAATAGCGGCCACATTGTTAGAAGGATGCCGTACGGCTCATTCAGCGTTTAAACTGCCATTAAACCTTCAAACTACTGAACAACCGAAATATAACATTGCCAAACGCTCCGCAATGGCCAAGGTTTTAGTAGCATCTAAAATCATCATCTCGGATGAATGCAAAATGGCGCACAAACGCGCATTAGAAGCACTTGACCGAACATTGAAAGATCTGCGCAATGACTCGAGATGTTTTGGAGGCGCAATGATTTTACTGTCTGGCGACTTCCGCCAAACACTGCCAGTCATTCCAAGATCGACTGCTGCCGATGAAATAAACGCTTGCCTCAAATCAACAAATCTGTGGCGCCATGTGAAGAAACTTCAGCTGGCAGCAAACACGAGAGTTGCATTGCTGAACTATCCATCTGCTGGAGATTTCTCCAAGAAATTGCTGACTATCGGTAATGGCCGTGTTCCTGTCGACGAATCGAGCGGATTGATTTCATTTCCTCCGAATTTTGGCAATTTCAACTCATCGAAATACGAGCTCATCAAGAAAGTGTTCCCGAACATCATTGCTAATCACAAAAATAACAAATGGTTAAGTGAGAGAGCAATTNGCGGATTGATTTCATTTCCTCCGAATTTTGGCAATTTCAACTCATCGAAATACGAGCTCATCAAGAAAGTGTTCCCGAACATCATTGCTAATCACAAAAATAACAAATGGTTGAGTGAGAGAGCAATTTTGGCGGCTAAGAACAAAGATGTGGATGACTTAAATATAGTAATCCAAAATCAAATCATTGGTAATCTGCATTCGCTTAAATCTATTGACTGTGTAATAAACGAAGACGAAGCCACCAACTATCCAACTGAATTTTTAAACTCCTTGGATGTGCCTGGCTTACCACCGCACAATTTACAACTGAAGGTTGGCTCGGTAGTAATAATGCTTCGAAATCTAAACCAACCAAAACTATGCAATGGAGCGGGTTTGGTGATAATAAAACTGATGACCAATGTGATTCACGCGACGATACTCAGAGGAAAATTCAAAGATGAGGAAGTTCTCATTCCGAGGATTCCTATGATCCCAACCGATATGCCCTTTGAGTTTAAACGACTTCAATTTCCGATTCGTCTTGCATTCGCCATGACGATTAACAAATCTCAAGGCCAATCCTTGAGTGTTTGTGGTCTGAATCTAGAAAATGCATGTTTTTCTCATGGTCAATTATACGTGGCATGTTCACGCGTCGGCACACCATCGGCTTTATTTGTTCTTGCGCCTGATAACAAAACGAAAAATGTCGTATATCACAAGGTGCTTCACTGAAGAAAATTAACGCGAGTACAACCCATGCAGCAAAATACATCTGACACGCCATTGAAATACTTAAATTTTGTACTTTTATTTATTTTTTTATTTTCTTTGTGTATATTATCCTAACAAACTATTGAACTTAATAAATTTTGAGTATTAATTTTATTTTACGTTAATAAAATCCTAAATAAAGCTAAACTAAAAGTTAACACGACATTCATTGACTGTACGAAATCCGTCGGGTCAGCTAGTTTTAAATATATAGTGCTTAAATATATGCACTAAGATATACTTATATATTTGTATAGTATGATTTTGGCATATTTTTACATAAGCATATTATATTGATATGAATTTTTATTGTCATATACAGTAATATGCGTAGATATTTTTATTTCAATATAATATGCATATGTATTTATATTATCTTATAACATGCATATATATTTATTTTACCGTATAATATGCATATAGGTATATAAAATATGCATTGGACACGGTATCTGCGGGATTTATATTTTACCGGGGCCCTTGCTGGTGCGAACAGAGTACGGAGGTTTTCTCAGGGTGCTCCGACATTTTTAAATATATAATATATTCGTATTTTCCATTTGAATTAAAGGGTTAAAAATATTTCTGTGGACTACAGCTACTCCATTCTGAGTGAAGAGCTGACTGATTCTCGGCTGACAAATTCCTAAAAACTCTATATCTTCCCCTGGAAAACTGGTGAGTTGAACTGCATTTCCAACAATGAATCAATAAAATAAAAAGATTTTCACACGTAGGTTACTTTTTGTCATTGATCTGCGTTTATTAACATTGGTAATAAGCGATTTTTTTTAAAGCACGAAAATATCGTGGTGGGCGGCCCACACACCCACACCAGTACGTGTTATTCAAGGAACACCGTGTGTATCGAGTTGAGACAGAGCTTAGCAGCTGAACTGGGTGAGGAAGTTTAGGTCGGCGAAAAAGGTCAAGTGTCCCGAGAATATCTGCTGGACATCGCTAAGTCCATCACGGGTGACACTGTTGGCAATGGCATCAATCACGTTTCCCAGATGAGCGAATATAAAGGTGCGACCCCTTCCGGGAATCGAACCTAGCTCGCCTTGATGGGAGACGTGCGCTCTGGTAGCTGTGCAACTGTTGTCGAGAGGATGGTGTGAAGTATTGAGCATGTCCGGTCCTGTGTCGGTGCCAAGCAATCATTATACAAAGGGTGCTTGATCTCCACCGTCACATTTCGTTCTCTGGGATGGTGATTATCGCAGTGTTCACAGAGCAGTTTGTAAATATTTATGCATCGGGAATAGGGCTTGCATTTATTGCTGCTGCCATTTTAATGGAATAAAGAATAATTTTTTTCTCTGATGAAAGACTGAGGAGCGATGTTGAGAACTTTTACTTATGTACGCATGGGCTCGTTTTCACCTTAGGGCGTAAGGCATTATTAACAAATATGAGGATGTGCCTGAACGTAATCGGCATGGTTAAAAACCAAATTGATGCATATTCATGATCTGATCGTGATCTCTGTTATACTGACAGTAAGGTTTTCAAATTAGATTTTTATTTCGTCAATATTCAAAGTGATGTTTTTCCATTGCGCTTTGTATCGACGATAGTAGTACTTCAACGATTATTTCCCGAGTCGATACATATCAAGGTTCATGGGAGGCTATTTTTGCATGACATACTCCCCCGTCAATAACTCTGCTAATCACAATCGAAGCGACGCTGCTCGTTGTGTGTTGTGAGAATTTTCCGTAAACAAAACAGTGAGACATATTTGAGTGATTTCTCCAAAGTTTCTTCAGTGTATACGAGATTTCGTTCCGGCTTGAAGAGTTGCGAGTATACGATAACGAAGACAGCGTTGACGGTGAAAACAGTGGCTATTTTTTTGACGTCCTCGCACATCTCCTCACCGGCGTTGCTGAAAAAGTGCCGTGAATAATGCAGAAGACGACAAGAACACCGACTGCATATTTCCTGAAGACCCCAATGAACTTGTTGATAGACTCAGACATTTGAATGCCTTGCACAATAAGGAGATATCTTCAGTCATCAGTGAACTTAAGGAAAGGGGTTAGATCGAACGAAACCATTGTGTACTATCCATCATCTGCAAACATAAAATAAATTCAAAGATTGAATGCATGGAAAAAGTAGGATAACACATTTATGTGTTCTTATTTGTGCACTTTTAATTTATTGAACCTTACTCTACTGCTTTTCTGAATAATTTAATTTATTATTTCAGTGGTGTATAAAATCGAATGCACGGGTCTGTTTAAAAAAAATTGAACGAGAAAGTGCATTACGGGGAATATGGTTCAATCTAAAGTATTATGTATTTCTCAGGCTGTTTAATTCGGCTGAGTTTTGTTTGACAAACAAACGAACTGAGGAAGGAATTTTTTGAGATGCGGAAGGGCCAACATCTGGGAGCGACCCTGTCGGGAATCGAACTTTTCTCGTCGTGTTGGGGGGAAGAGACCGAGTGAAGAATGGGCTGGTGTTGAGGTGGACCTCCTGTGCAAAAATGTGTGTACAAAAGAAAGTGTGCTGTACGCGTACTCGTGATGGAAAACGACAACTCTAGCCACTGCAGGCCGTGGAAGAAGTCATCGTTGCAAAGTGGGCCTGGGGTGCCGTTTTCTATGGACTGATGTTTCCAAATCTTCATAATTTCGCAGATTGCAGTACGCCTTTTGACCTGAGTAATCTCTCCTCCAACCATATATATATATATATATATATATAAATTTTTCGTGGGTAATAAACCTTACGAGCGTAAATATGAGTATTTTTAATATTTTCATTATGTTAATTTATTGCTTATCTACTTGCATTAAACGAGATGTTGTACCTTCATGGCATCACTAAGGGGCTAGTGGAACGCAAGTATGCCAGAATGCATCAGAACTCTTTCTGAGCATTATGGACGCGCACAAAGTTTGTCACAAAAATGAACACCGACAAAGGGTGATTTAACACTCGCTAGTGACCTTTCGAAAATTTATCGTTCGTACGTATATGTGATACACTGGCATGCCTAGGCTGAAACATTGCGAACATGCGTATGTATCTCTGCAGGTTCATAAAGAAATGGCGACTATATTAGAATCGGCATTTAGTACCAAATAAATCTTTCTGCTCAATATAATTTTTTTTGAATTAATACGTACACATTTGTCTGCCTTACGTGTTTCAAATATGTATGTTTTTCGTCCTCGAAACGTGGCTGGTTCGTGATTCTGAAAGCCCTATTCTGCGGATTCGCTGTGAATGAAAACGGCGCAAGCCCCTTCCTCTTATAATAAACACGTATAAATATATTTAATTCGTGACTGTATTAGATTCTCGTAAAATAGTACCGTCAGTTTACATTATCTAGGTGATGTACAAGCTAAAATAATAATTTAAAAAAATTTATTCTATTTTGAGACGGAGCGAGTTGGTAGCACATGCGGGAACAAGTAATGACTCGGCCAAGAAACCATTACTTGGAGTGATTTTTAAAATATAAATTCAGGCCAAACGAGATGAGTATCGAACCCGGGTCCCCTTAACATAGGTCTTCCCTGGTGTTGACTTGTGCGTGCAGATATCTGTGTTTATTATCCTATCAGTTAAAGTAGGCTTGTGTGAGAAATAAAACAAGCTGCTGGAGTGACAAGCCTCCCCCCCCCCCCATCANTAGGATAAAGTCCAATTCAACACCTGGTGCAGCGCGGCTGGCCGTATGCGCGAGATCAGATTACGACTGCACGTGCCATTCGTTTATTTCTGTAAAGGGAGTTGTGACCACTTCTTTAAGTATGCATCTGTTTTAATATTTTTTTAATGCGTCTATCAGTCTCGCTTTCAATTGGGATATTTCTGCTCTCTCTCTCTCTCTCTCTCTCTGTGTGTGTGTGTGTGTGTTTGACGTATGAGCAAGTGGAAAATAATCGCTTTTTCCCCTTTTTTTTAGTTTCGCAGCAATACAAAGTATCTATTGTTTCGCCGGAATTAATGAAAACATTTCACTTTTGATTTATATACGAAACCATACAAAGATGGCGTTTGAGCCAGAATTTTTATTTTATTTTACATAGAGTTAATTTTCTACATTCGAAAAGGATAACATAACTCTAAAATTCCATGGTCTCCGTAATTTACTAGTTGCAATATGCACTAATTTCTTCGCACTTGTGAAGTCGTTCCTTATATGTCTCGACGAGTTTGAATGAGAGCTGTGTGCGCGTCTCGTAGCTGGATTTCGTATTTCGTGCATAAATGTGCATGGTGGACTAGCATCTCGGGAATAAACGGTAGCGTCTCCTCACGGTATATGATTTTTTTCCCTGCAAAACTTTCAATATTTGCATTATTTATGCGTATAAAGAGTTTTAAATGCTGACAATGGTTGCTAGAAAAATCGATGCATGTGGAGTAACCGTATAGGTATTATCTCCCGTTGCTTAAATTTCCTAATGTACTGATTTTAAACTTGGGAGTAAATGTTTTTAACAATGAGCGTGTATGCCTGGATTAGGGGGAATGCATGCGATCCTTCACCTTGCGTATCGCATACCATGAGGGGTAGCGAAGTAGTTTTTACTCTGTTTTTGGGTTTTTTGAGCAATCGTTAATTAATTTTTTAAATAATTACGTTTAAACACATAATAATATATACTGTACGTTATGTTCTAGTGTCTCACCGAATAAATTTTCTTTAAATTATAACAAAGCCAACATACCAAATATTTTTTTTTTTAATTATAACAAAACTGATATACTAAATATGTTTTATTTTTTCCAAGGGGATTTTTTTAAATCTTACGTGAGCAGGAGACTACATCGAGATAAAATAAAAATCTGTATGTTGTTATAAACATATTTATTTATGCACATACATTACACTAATATCATCGTATTATTCTGCATAATACAAGGAATACTTTTTTCACACTTCTTTTTTCTCTGAGTTTTGGAGGGCATTACACACGTAATTATATTTTTTTTAATGTACAATGAGTTACTCATATTCTTTTTTTTTAATGTACCGCTGGTTATCGTAACTCCACAATCTTAGGGCTTCGGCGTTGTACGGGGTACAACAATATCTTTGATTTTTGCACTCGTTAATACTTTTAGAATACGTTTCGACGAACTGTCGAAACGACGGGCAGCGGTAATACTTGGGAAGGTCTACANGAATACGTTTCGACGAACTGTCGAAACGACGGGCAGCGGTAATACTTGGGAAGGTCTACAAACTTGTTCAAATGGGGCACGCATTGCGAATCGCTGACTTTTGGCGTCTTCCAAACACATACGTATGATAATAGGGAATTATGGCAGAGTCCAGCATTGCCGGAATTTCCTCGTACGGAATATTCCTCTCGTCCCACCTTAGTCCGGCGTTTCGTAAGTCTGTATGCGGTACGCCTGTTGCGTGGTGCTGTCATGGACACGGCAGTAAATAAGGGATAACTTTGGTATTCTCGTCTTCGTCACTGTAACAGATGACAATCTACTTGGTGGTGTTCAAGTCTAACAAGCGAAAACTTTGGATGTTGCAAAACATTTTTTTTCGCTAGATTTTTTTGTTATATAAAAAACATTTTGGTTCCCATGCGCTCACCGAGTTTCAAAATTTTTTTACAAAGTCATTTAGAACTTCATCCAGGTTCATACACGTCGGCCATCAATGTTGTGGGTTGGTTTCCACGCCGAGTAGAGCTTGCCAGTAAATTTCTTGAAGAGGAGCATCTTCCACGGGTATAGCTTGCGAGTAGATAACTTGCACGCGGGCTTCGTTATGTACGAGGACGGTGTCTTTAAGAGGGAGAGCGTCTTCAACGGGGACGTCATATTCAACGGGGACGTCATCTTCAACGGGGACGTCATCTTCAACAGGGCCGTCGCCTTACTCGGGTGCATACGTCGCGAGGGCTGCTCGGCGGACCTTGTACCAACCCCTGCGATACGGCGTGTCGGGAACCGAGGTGGTGCAGCTCTCTAAAACACTCTCTGCACGGGAGGCAGTCTCGCATGTCTTTGTCGTGCTGCAGGTAGGTCACCAAATACTTGCATACGGTCAAAATTTCGTAAGGTGCGTATACAAGGAGTAATTCTTTCGGCAGGTGCGGTAACTCGTCTCGTTTGTCCAAGACACTAAGTGAGCTCACCTTGCGTACATTTCTAAGAGCAAGAAAAATGACTGATTTTTAAGGGGAAATAATGGTCCACCCTAGCGATAAAAGTAGGCCACCAATTGGTCGGAATGAAAGTTTCCGAAAACACACGAGTTATTTAGCCATTGAGAAACATTGATGGAGCAATTAAACATATTANCACGAGTTATTTAGCCATTGAGAAACATTGATGGAGCAATTAAACATATTAGAAAGGGGTGGCAGGGAAACAAGTTATTGGTGGAACGAAAGTTTTCAAAAAACACCCTAGTAATTAGCTAATGAGAAACATTAGCAGAGTAATTAAATATATTGGAAGGGCTTGGGCAATTAGACAAAAAGTATCAGGAATGGGGCAATTGGTCAATTAAATATATTGGAAGGGTGGAGTGGAGGGTGNTCCGCCCTAGCGATAAAAGTAGGCCACCAATTGGTCGGAATGAAAGTTTCCGAAAACACACGAGTTATTTAGCCAATGAGAAACATTGATGGAGCAATTAAACATATTGGAAAGGGGTGGCAGGGAAATAAGTTATTGGTGGAACGAAAGTTTTCAAAAAACACCCTAGTAATTAGTTAATGAGAAACATTAGCAGAGTAATTAAATATATTGGAAGGGCGTGGGCAATTAGACAAAAAGTATCAGGAATGGGGCAATTGGTCAATTAAATATATTGGAAGGGTGGAGTGGAGGGTGNTGGGCAATTAGACAAAAAGTATCAGGAATGGGGCAATTGGTCAATTAAATATATTGGAAGGGTGGAGTGGAGGGTGTCAGTCGTCTGATGGGCGCGGTGCTGTGGACAGTACCAGCAAAGTAAAACAAATGACAAACTAAAAACCCCATAATGGCGGTCGAACGAATGTGAGAGACAAACTCCAGTAATATACAAACAAATCAACTAGAAAAACAAAGATAGCGAATGGTGGCTTTGACGCCTACCAATGTGGTGGACGCGCCGACCAAGATATAAGATGGCTGCACCTACCAATATGGCAAACTGCACCGATAAAAATGGCGGACGGCTGCAGCTACCACTATTGCGGGTGGTGGCTGTACGCCTGCAAATATGGCGGACAGCACCTACAAAGATTGCGGACTGCACCGACCCAAATGGTGGACGGTGGCTGCGATGCCTACCAAGACTGTGGACTCCACCTACCAAGATGGTGGAATGAGAATGGGCGCATAGGGGTGTGTGGGACCTCCCTAAATTTGAATTTTTTTTTTAAGTTTTAATAATTTTTCAAATTTTTTAAATATAATATGTTTTAATTTTTTTAATTAATTTTTAATTGTTTGAATTTTTTGGAATGTTTTATTTTTGGGGTCAAAGGTTAAAGGTCAAGGTCACATGGATCCAATATGGCCACCGGCCAACAGGAATGACAGATCACGAACAGATCCGATGCTCCGGTCCCAGGTCCCGATGTGCTGTAGTCCCATAATCCCTCTACTTCCAAATTTACGGTGGCACACACTGAACGCTTACCACTACGCGGTAATCTATCGCGCATGAATACCCCGCGAACATTTGGTATTTTTAATTTGCAAGCAAACTTAATTATGTCTATATTAGTGATAGGGCATTTAGATAAAGACTTTAAGGTCGCTTTTTACCCCCTTTCGGCAGTTCTTTCTCTTCCTTCTGTCTCCGCCTACATGATATGGTCTTAAATATAGTCCTAGTCCATTTTTTTTACCGCTAGCAAGCGCTTCCATTATCTGATTGTGTCTAATTGCCTCTGTTAATTGCTTACGTTCGTTTTTTGACGTGTTATATACTCGCGCAATACCACTAACTCCACCAATTACCCCCCCCAAAGCTCCCAGCGCGGGTAAAATTAGATAAATTTTACCTCCTCACTTCACCCCTTTAAGTACCATTCTCCAGGTCTTCCTATTTGTTTTTCTTCCTGCCAAACTGCATACCCATACAGCGTTTTATTTTAAATTTCGTTATATTTGAAACGCCCGAAGCAGCCAACCATTTGCCGAACTTTGATCGTCTCGATTTGGCAATATTCTTGACTGTGTCTGCAAGAATTAAGTCTGCTGCGTGCATGTCTTCCAATTCATCACTAGTTGTGTATGCTATATCGTGCTCTCTACAAGCCGAGTAGAATTCGTTTATTCCCTTCTCGTTACGCGCCAAGCGTTTAGCTAATCAGCATTAGCCCACAGAAATTTTAACCAGGCAGATGAATTTCAAAAGATAGGTTATTTATGATATAATTTATCAATCCACATCCCCTATTGATGTTACCTCTATGAGGCATCACACCATACTGTTGTTAATTACCATCCACGTCGCTAAAGTATACACAACAGCTCCTCCACATTGCTACTTTGGCATAAGCTAACATTGTAGCATGCCACCGTCAAAATATATAAATACCACTACTCTGAAGTACTTTGCATCAGTCTCATGAAGATTGCTAGACAAGATGTGAGCCTCCCCGTCAACATTACGCCCAAGAACGAAGCCATAACTCGCGAATCGCGACATGGCGTCATGTTGCCTAATACAGTGAGTGGGTTGATTTTTAATCCATCCGGGTGCGAGGAAATGTGCATCTTGCTAAGTTTACTGGAAGAACCTAATGGTCTTCAGTTCGAGAATGAATACCTATATTCCAGATATTTACAGAAGCCCAAATACCAGCGCCTAGCGCTAATTTTTTGTACCATTGATGGGCTGAATTATTATTCTTGCAGATATACTGATGATGTATCGCCCGAACAGGCCAAACCAAACTCTGTTTTTATTTTCGACGATGTAGCCTGCGAGAAGCAAACGTGCATGCAGCANCGCCCGAACAGGCCAAACCAAACTCTGTTTTTATTTTCGACGATGTAGCCTGCGAGAAGCAAACGTGCATGCAGCAGTATTTTTGTATGAGCAAACATGCGGCTGTAGATTCGTTTTATCTTTGTCAAACGTAAACGCATACCAAAGCAGTTGCTGCGTGACAATGCCAACGTGTTGGTTTTGTTTCGCATGGACGACTTAAACTTGCGCCATACTTATTAAAATCACTTAAACACTGACATGCCATTGAAAAATTGGTGCGACCACACAATTTTCTCGTGGTCGTCAAAATTTTTTCTTACTTAAAGGTAGGTACCGCTGTGGTTTAGATAAGTTCATTGCAATATACCAATATGGGATGAGCTACATTATTTCAAAATTTGGCGCCGATGGGCTGAAACGTCGTAGGCAAGAAAACTGTCTCGCGCAGTCAGTAGATGGGCATTGTGATGCGTGCGGAAAAAGAATAAAAAATTTGGTGGACCCCAAACATGATCACGACGTGGTCAACAAAGCGTATGTTCAGAACGCAAATTCCGAAACGCTTAAAATCCTGTCAACTATGGTGGGATCAATATCCACTAAATTAAACACAGTCCACGCAGATGTTGCTGATTTGCTGAAAAAGAAACTAGAGATTATGGAAAACCGTATATTAGAAAACCGTAAAGGCGTATTAATATCACCTCTCGCTAAATAAGAAGACGCTGTTAAAAAAAACAATCTACCTGCTCTAGTCTTGAACTCGCGACCAGTGCCTGCTGTTACGGTGTGGTCAGGCCTTAGCTGAACGGCTTGCCTGATCACACCTTCAAACATTAAACCTGCAAACGAGNCATATACTTATTGACGGAAATTAAAAATTACTTTACGTGAAGCGCGTACAACTTGAGGCCGCAATTAGGGCCAAAATAATAGCTACTCTGGCCGACATGACTTTATGGATGGTGGAAGTACTGCGCACATGTACGAAATGCAATAGATAATCATCAGGAGCTTATTCGTGATAATCTGGACGAGTACTAGCATAAAACTACAGCCGAGTACGCTGTGTGAGGTCTCGAATCTATGTTAATCACATAGCTGCAATAGTACAGAATGAATATAAGATAATACCCCAATGTNTCTCGAATCTATGTTAATCACATAGCTGCAATAGTACAGAATGAATATAAGATAATACCCCAATGTTGAAGGTCTATAATATCAAAATCAAACAACCTACAACCTTGATTGACCAATCAAATGAACCGTGGAACCGTGAAGTTTGTTAACCATATCTTCATAAATGTTCAATGTGACCACCAAGAGTGGCCCAAACGACTTCTACGCGACAATAAAACTCGTTCCACACTCTTGTCAGCATGTTCGATGTTACGGTTTGGATGGCGTCCGTAATGCTCGTTTTGAGGTCGTCAATGTTAGCCGGAAATAGTGTACGAAACAATTGATCCTTGATGTTCCCCAACAGAAAAAAATCACACGGCGTAAGATCCTGACTTCTTGGGGGCCAGTGATGCAGAGCCTGGTCACCAGCTACTCCTCGACTAATCTAGCGTTGCGGCAACGTCTCGTTCAGGTATCTGCGAACAGCTTGGTGCCAATGGGTGGTGCATCGTAAAGGAAACATCAGACCATCCCCTTCACATTAACTTGTCGAATGCGAACTCGCTACCCCCTCACCTCCTCAAACCGAAAGTTACGAATGCCATCCAAGCCGTAACACCGGACATGCTGACAAGAGCGTGGAACGAGTTTGATTATCAAGATGTCGTTCGGGCCGCTCATGGTAGTCACATTGAACATTTATGAATTTATGGTAAACCAACTTCATGGTTCTACGGTTCATTTTATTGGTCAATTAAGGTTGTAGGTTGTTTTATTTAGATATTATAGACCGTCAAATAATAGCATACTTTTATACTCACACTGTATATATAAACCGCGTACTTGCAGTTTAAATGCGCAGTACGATGGTGGATGTTGCGCGTGAATTACAGTGCACCATAGAAAATGTGGGCGGGAAATATCTAGCAGCTAAGCGGGCCCGTATGGAACGAGGCACTGCGTTTGAGGCAGCGTTTAACCCCTGTACTTCAAGACAAGATAATTTACAACAAACAGTACCCTCTACTGAAATGAAGAAAGAACCAGTCATCGAACCCAGGACCAAGAGAAAGCATAAAATATTGTTGGAAAATGTACAAGATGATAATGATTTGCCATTATCTGATTTGAAATGTAAAAAAGGAGAAGTGAAATACTCGAGGCGCAAACATTCGCAATTATTTGTNGGTTGTAGGTTGTTTTATTTAGATATTATAGACCGTCAAATAATAGCATACTTTTATACTCACACTGTATATATATAAACCGCGTACTTGCAGTTTAAATGCGCAGTACGATGGCGGATGTTGCGCGTGAATTACAGTGCACCATAGAAAATGTGGGCGGGAAATATCTAGCAGCTAAGCGGGCCCGTATGGAACGAGGCACTGCGTTTGAGGCAGCGTTTAACCCCTGTACTTCAAGACAAGATAATTTACAACAAACAGTACCCTCTACTGAAATGAAGAAAGAAACAGTCATTGAACCCAGGACCAAGAGAAAGCATAAAATATTGTTGGAAAATGTACAAGATGATAATTATTTGCCATTATCTGATTTGAAATGTAAAAAAGGAGAAGTGAAATACTCGAGGCGCAAACATTCGCAATTATTTGTCTTCGCACACAACTCGGTTTATGATGGGACTAATGGAGTGTACAAACGAAATAAAAAGTGGTTCATGGGAAATAAACAATTTTTTTCCTATCGAACGATATGATACAAGTTGAGGTCGTAATTATACAAGCGGCGCCGGGACTATACTAATTAATTTTTAAACGCAATCCCGCCGAAAATTCGCGCGTGTCAGTATAGTCGACTGCTTTAAGTTGCAAGTTCAGATTTAGAAAACAATGATCCTAACAGCAGAATATACAGGGGATGGACAAAATAATATGAACACCATGCAATATAGTACATTTTGGTGCATGTTGGCAACACTGCTTCCGTGTAAATAATGTGACGCGTATGTATTGCACAGCTTACGTGCCAATTCTTGTAGGTTATATTTCAATGTATTATACGCCTTGTTCTGCAACGGTTAAAACAAGCGATCGGTGAAATGTGTGATCTCTCAGACTTCGAAAGAGAGCAAATCGTTGGTGCTTGGTTAGCGGGAGCGTCTGTGACGAAAACAGCTGAACTGTTTAACGTTTCACGAGCGACAGTATCCACGGTAATGACAGCATAGATAAAATATGGTAAAATATCATCGGCGAAGAGGAATAGTGGGCGAAACCTAAAGTTAACTGACAGAGACCGACGAACATTAAAAATAATTGTGGCCAGACAACATACAAATACCGCTGCAAAAGTGACAGTAGAACTCAACACTCACTTGAGTAATACTGTTTCGACAAAAACAGTACGGTGGGAGCTCTACAAAGCTAACATTCATGGAAGGGGTGCAATTGCGAAACACTTCATAACTGAAGCCAGTGCTAAGCTGCGAAAGAAGTGGTGCCACGATCATAAAACCTGGACACTTGATGATTGGAAGAATGTGGTATGGTCCGATGAATCATCGTTTACATTGTTTCCTACAAACGGCCGGGTTTATGTATGGAGAACCCCAAAAGAAGCCTACGATCCGGACTGCCTGCTTCCTACAGTCAAGCATGGGGGAGGTTCCGTTATGATTTGGGCGGCTATATCGTGGTATTCAGCTGGTCCTCTAATTCACATCACTGGCCGGATTACTGCGAATGAATATCTCGACGTCCTCAATGATGAAGTTCTTACTATGACTAGCATATTGCTGCGTTTGTGACGGTATAAGGTTCTACTATTACCGCCCATACACACAGCCAAAAAGGTTCAGTTTTGGTTTGAGGAGCCAGATCTCAACATAATTGAACCGTTATGGGGAGTTTTAGAGCAGAGGGTGAGGAGCATATTTCCATCTCCAACATCATTGAAGCAATTGGCGGATGTTTTGGTACAAGAATGGGACAACATTCCGTTGGAAACTATTCAGACACTCTACGAATCTATTCCGCGAAAAATTGCAGCTGTTCTAAAATCAAATGGTGGCCCAACAGCTTATTAATAAATAAATATTTTGTATATGTCAGGTGTTCATATTATTTAGTCCATCTCCTGTATAAGGACAAAACTCACCCTAAATTTGGCATTATCTCAGAATTGTTTTCTGGCTATGGTCTAAAAACAAACAAAATAAAAGACGGAATTATACCAGAACATGTTTATTGGAACTATGTTAATGAGCTCGTGCAATGATTACGACTGCTAAGTGCTTCTAAAGGAGCAGGAAATAATTCACACACGAACGAAATTACAAATATCCTCGAAGAATTACGAGAGGACGGATACATAAGATGAGTCGTGCAAATTGCAAACGAACTCCACAAATATGCTAGACATTATTTATTGCCCCAGGTGAAAAGTACTCATCTTTGGGCTGAGAGATCTAAACCAGACCGACNAAATATGCTAGACATTATTTATTGCCCCAGGTGAAAAGTACTCATCTTTGGGCTGAGAGATCTAAACCAGACCGACCTAGTTGAAATGACCCCGTATGCAAGAGCGAACAGAGGTTTTAAATACATTTTAACAGTAATAGACTCATACAGTAAAGTAAACATGCATGGGCAATTGCAGTCTAGAATAAGGCTGCTAAGTACATAACTGAGGCAATAAAACTTATTCTACGAGATAAAGGCCCTCCCAATGATTTGCAAACAGTTCTTGGCAAAGGATTTTACAATAGCAAATTCCGGACCTTAATAGAGAAACACAAAATTAACCATTATTCAACTCACAACGGTAAGAAGACGGAAACTGTCGAAAGATTTAACTGTACACTTAAACCAATGATGTGGAAATTCTTTACCGCTCAATAAAGTTATAAATGGTAAGCAATATTTATCAGTTCACCTTGGTGGGAGGCGAGCAGGCTAACCATTCAGCAACCGCGGCCCCAAAATATATTGAATCAATCCTTGTAGTTTTCCTCATCCGTGCGCTTCAAATTAAAAATAATAGGCGCTTTTAAATCTGCTTATTAGAAAGTCGTTAAGTCCGGTAAGTAGATAATTTATAATATGTACTACAAGCAGTGCAAATGCATAGCCAAAGTCACAAAACAAATTCTATTCAACCCCGTTAACTGATGTTTCACCTATAAACGCGTTCATTCAGCCTTAATGAATGCGTGTAAAAAGCAGCAAAAAGTCGTTATGTTCGTCAAACTGGATTTTGGGATCAAGCCGAGTGTACAATAGTGCACAAGAATGTTCTATGCATAAATTTAGCTACCACAGCAGCTTACCGTTGCTCTCCAAATTATTAGCTGAATTAGCCTGATGCTCGACAACGCTGAAGAAACAACACAAGGGCTATCGCCACAAAAAGACACCGCTACGTTTCCTGCGATGATACAATTCTGGTATTTTACTAAGCAGCTAATATATTTATCATCATTACTGGAGATTATAACTAAATGATTTTATTTTACGAACATAAAGTCCAGAGAAGTAGCTTCTATGCAGGTACCATAAAACAAAACCAGAGACCAGACATTTCATATAGTTGCACAATTTCTGCCTTATCGTTTGGAGAAAGAATTAGTGCATGATAACAGGTGTTACATTACCGCACCGGAAATGATATTTTTTACTAATGTACGAGTCCAGTCGTGCATTAGTAGCGTCACAACAAGAAAAACTACATCTTCGGTCTAATTGGGCGCCTGCAATATCCGAATATGTAGTACTCCCTGGCGGCAATTCTTAAGTACTTATGTTCAATTAAGATTGAAATAATGTCATTCTTCCTTTTATGTTCATTTTTTATTTTTGCGGTTTGTATTTGTTTTCATTCCTACCATTTTTTTCCGTAGAAATAGTGTGTTGAATTAGCGCTGTTAAAATTTCATAAGACTACAACAAAAGTTGAAGTTCAATTTATTTTGTGCATGAACATGCTAGTTATTATATTATACAAAAATTATTAAGAATTCCAAAACGGCAAAGATTAAGTGAAAGAGGTGAGAGATAAATTTGTTATTAACAGGTGAATTCGGAAGTTTACGATGTAACATGTTTTGATATGTCCTGCTACTATATGCGTAAATGCATATACATACATTCGTATGCATGAATCTTGAATTACGACATTCAGTAATTCGCCATTCATATATCGATTGTGTAGCCGCAGTGGCTGAGCGCTTAGCTCTCTCACCTTCCACCAAAGCGAACCAGGTTCAATCCCCGGAGCGCATGTGGGAATCGTGACGGACGATGCCGCTGGTCGGTGGGTTTTCTCGGAGATCTCCCGTTTCCCCCACTTCTTCATTCCGGCGCTGCTCCATGCTCACTTCAATCACCCTTATCTGCGCTCAAGACCAAATCTCTTCACTCACTCTTCACTCTTATATCTATTGTACGCATTGCTAGAATTTTATTCGTAAATTCACTGTTAACAAAATAAGCCTGACGTCAATTAAAATATTACTCCGCCATCGNACCTTCCACCAAAGCGAACCAGGTTCAATCCCCGGAGCGCATGTGGGAATCGTGACGGACGATGCCGCTGGTCGGCGGGTTTTCTCGGAGATCTCCCGTTTCCCCCACTTCTTCATTCCGGCGCTGCTCCATGCTCACTTCAATCACCCTTATCTGCGCTCAAGACCAAATCTCTTCACTCACTCTTCACTCTTATATCTATTGTACGAATTGCTAGAATTTTATTCGTAAATTCACTGTTAACAAAATAAGCCTGACGTCAATTAAAATATTACTCCGCCATCGNATTGCTAGAATTTTATTCGTAAATTCACTGTTAACAAAATAAGCCTGACGTCAATTAAAATATTACTCCGCCATCGGCCGTAAATCATGTATGGTTCCTGTTTGCCGAAGTAAAAGGAAATGTGAGTGAAAACAATATAAGAATAATATTAGTTGTGGTAGACGCTTATTTATACCTCCTTTTGAGAAAACATACTTTCTGTGCCCTTACGTTTTTCAGTAGGTCCAAGGGAAAAATTATTGTTCGTTGTAATTTGTGCGTTGAAAGTATTTAAAGATTTGGGAAATAAATCTGTAACCATTCTCAGCTGCTGGCTGCTGTAAATAAACCAATGACGATTTGCCTGTGATTGTTACGTTCACCTGTAGNATTCTCAGCTGCTGGCTGCTGTAAATAAACCAATGACGATTTGCCTGTGATTGTTACGTTCACCTGTAGTAACTTCCTCTTTAATTACGCATGTTTCAGTATTTCACTGCCACTAAATGTAGTCGTTTGCAGCTATTATAGAGGAAAGCTTCTTAGCTGCCTTTGTGACTAAGCACACATTTGAAACGATTTCCAATCTTGGGTTTCTGACAACAGTCTTCATTTTGCATCTCCCTGCCACAGGTAGTAGATCATCGTGTGAATTGTGGTGCAATTTGTATACGTATCCAAGCATATGTGTAAATATAAAGGAAAATAAGTATTTAATATAAAATTTATGGGCAAATATCAGTTCTTCATTCTGAAAAATATACGTATTTCAAAACAAACTATAAATTTCCATTTAGACATAATGAAGTTAATGTGAGTATACTAAATAAGTTTGAAAGTAAAGCTGTNAAACAAACTATAAATTTCCATTTAGACATAATGAAGTTAATGTGAGTATACTAAATAAGTTTGAAAGTAAAGCTGTAAATAAATTATTCTCCTTCTCGCACTTCGTCTAAGAGAGGAAACAATACTGAAATATAATAGGCTGCGAATATGGAGATTGAATTCGTGAGTTTCCTGCAAAAATAATAAACAGCGACTCGTTATTTTTGAAAACTATTTCAAAATGTTTTCCTTCGCATTAGTAAAAAGTCGCAAAGTAAGAATTATGTATAAAAGATATTAAGATTTTTAACACATTTACATTTTAGGAACGAGGCATTCATGAAGAAAACTACGAAATGAAATAATATAAGGTAATAGGGTGTTGATTTTTCACTCTTAGTTTTCCTTAGAGAAAAGTTTTCATATAGAGATGAAAAGAAACTGAGTTTCGTTCGAACTGACAACCGAGAGAAATTATTTTTATTTTGCGCGTGCTCAGCAACAAAAATTAAACACTTTTTAAAAAATATAATTTTTTTTGTCAAAAACAGAAACACTTTTTCTATTGTTTGCAATGATAATAAAAAAAAATATAAAACGCTATTTTATTTCATAGGAGGGAAAGTTATTCAATTCGACTCGCTAATCTCCGCACTGAAAACTACTTTACAGGCAATTTAAAACATTTTTTACCAGCAGTAAGCTGAATTACATATGTGAGGCGACTGAATTGTTCTAAATAGCTACTTTGCTGTGCATTAAAATAGCTAAAGTATGGAATAATTGCACACATTCACAACATTGACATTGCCCATGAAATATATCAATATACTGTCGCGTGCAGGTTTATGGATTATAGAACAACGTTAGCTCACAACCATCCCCCCCTCACACCACCCCCCGCCTNAAACAAACTATAAATTTCCATTTAGACATAATGAAGTTAATGTGAGTATACTAAATAAGTTTGAAAGTAAAGCTGAAAATAAATTATTCTCCTTCTCGCACTTCGTCTAAGAGAGGAAACAAAACTGGAGTATAATAGGCTGTGAATATGGAGATTGAATTCGTGAGTTTCCTGCAAAAATAATAAACAGCGTCTCGTTATTTTTGAAAACTATTTCAAAATGTTTTCCTTCGCATTAGTAAAAAGTCGCAACGTAAGAATTATGTATACAAGATATTAAGATATTTAACACATTTACATTTTAGGAACGAGGCATTCATGAAGAAAACTACGAAATGAAATAATATAAGGTAATAGGGTGTTGATTTCTCACTCTTAGTTTTCCTTAGAGAAAAGTTTTCATATAGAGATGAAAAGAAACTGAGTTTCGTTCGAACTGACAACCGAGAGAAATTATTTTTATTTTGCGCGTGCTCAGCAACAAAAATTAAACACTTTTTAAAAAATATAATTTTTTTTGTCAAAAACAGAAACACTTTTTCTATTGTTTGCAATGATAATAAAAAAAAATATAAAACGCTATTTTATTTCATAGGAGGGAAAGTTATTCAATTCGATTCGCTAATCTCCGCACTGAAAACTACTTTACAGGCAATTTAACACATTTTTTACCAGCAGTAAGCTGAATTACATGTGTGAGGCGACTGAATTGTTCTAAATAGCTACTTTGCTGTGCATTAAAATAGCTAAAGTATGGAATAATTGAACACATTCACAACATTGACATTGCCTATGAAATATATCAATATACATATTCGTTTTTAGTTTTAAAAAAATCTTGTTACAGGCGTATCAATAATCATAAACTTGGGAAAAATCAGCTGATCGCTTCCAGTATGCAAGAACCGCTAGCAACATGGCACAAGTCGTTTATCTGTACGAGTATTCAAACTGTGCAGTGTTCAGATTAGGCACTTGCGGCCTTAATTCAACCGTATGACCAAGTTAGGACAGTAAATATTTGGGAATAGAGAAACGATGTTCTTAGTCAAATAATTCCGCTAATTCCACAATTACCCCGTAAAATCGCCTGCTATATTTTCTATATATTTTTACACTAGTTTACGCGGATATTATAAATCATATGACATGAATACAGTGACATGTTACTTTGTTCGTTACTGAAAACTTCATATCTATGTTGTGTAATTTCGATTAAATGTTCATAAAAGAAGCAACTTATTATTACAATTCATTTAAGGAAGGTTATCCTTTAAGTAGTTTATGAATAAAAAGATTTTAAGAACTTTTGCAAATAACGAAACTTAAAATTAAATTTATTTTCTTTTCTGTTTTCCAGGTAAGAATTTAAATTGGAAACAAGAAGCTTTCTTAAGTGGTGTTTGAATTTATATAAAGTTTTAAATGCTAAATAACCAAGTGTTGAATTAGAATACAATATTGGTACAACAATACAACTGGAATTCTTTAAAAATACTACGCGACTACCTCGTGAATACGTTCACATAGAAAAATGTCAAAGGATTGTTTGTTAAGTGCTGTGTCTTATTCTGTTGAGTAACAAAGTAACAATATCACGGTCGTATGGGTGTCGCGGGTGTTTCCAACACTTTTTATCGATTTTTGTTTTCTGTTTGTCGTACAGAAGTCTAGTTCCTGACATAAGAATTCGAAGAAGGAATTTTATTGCTCTTTTGCCTAGCTTTTCTCACATGAATCTAACATTTGTAATATATTTTACACGCTGTTTGTTGACTTCTTCAAGGTACGAAATTTCCAGTAAATGATACCTAAGACCAATTTGTAAGCAGAATGCCAATTTAGTACCTAGTCTCACAATCAAAATATCTTTGAGAGTTTTGGGATAAAAAATCCCCAATTGTGGAAGAATAGCACAGCGAAATAAGGAAAACTTTACGATATTTTGAAAGTTACTTTACTAGTGCGTAAAGCACATAAGGTCTGTATTTCTCTCACATCCACATTCAGTAAAATCAGCCAGTTTGGATATTCTTTAATTTCATTTTATTACTATTTTAACTTATTCGACTTCACGTTTTTAAACTCGGGTACACTTTGGTAAGTTTTTAAATACCTTTGTTAGTTTTGATCCTATGCGATATTCTTATGTATAATTATGAGGCAGGAAATCTTATTTTGCAATTTTACGAGCGTTTGCATTCCCTGCCAACGTATGTTCGTCTATTTTATTTTAATTTATTCAGACATTTTATTTTCTGACCTATTGAAATCCACTTTGCTTAGTTGTATTTGCCAACGGCTTTCTCACTTAAACTGAATTCTCTTTCGTTCATGTCCAAAACACTCCCCAATATACTGTTTACCATATCCGATTTTCGTTCAATGCTGTGCATTTATACTGCCATGTGGCAAATGAACATAGAATCAACTATAGTATTCTGCACTCAAGATATTTTTCTGAGTATGTAGCTTAAGTGTTTCTTTCAATTGAATTCGGTGGTGTGTTCACGAGGAAAGTGAGATAAAGCCGACACACGGATAATCAATTAATTGCCTCGCGCATCTAATGTTCGTAGTTTGACCCAACTTCAAATCGTATTAAGAATTAACAGTTGCGAGATTTCTAGATGCGCAGTGTGGTAGCAAGTATGGCGTTGTTCATAAAGATTACGGAAGTACTACCAAGGAGTGGACGCTCTGTTACCGAACGTTTACGTCTTTCGGCATCAAGTTGCTCTACGTAAACGTAAATACGACAAAAATTAACAGGCCAGTGAGTACGCATTAAGTTAAGTTAGAAGACATGCTCCAAATTTAAATTAGTTTTGAATGCAAGGTTAAATGCGTTCGAATGCAGTAGGTACATGTAAAATATATATTTTTGAAAATAATTCTTAATGCGTTTGTTAGAAAAAACTGCCAGCCTACCAGGTTTTTTGGTAGATCGCTAAAACACATTAGTTTTAATATTTTTGGTTATTGCGTAGTTATTATAAACGTCTTGAAATTGCCACCTGTTTTGATTTTAATTTCATATCGCAGAATTAAAATTTTAAATTATGTTATTTACTGAGTTGTACATTTTTTCTTAACCATAAATTTTTTTCGGTGTAAACAGCTGTGGGTGTGCTATATAACAGGATGTAACGATATTAACATGTTCAGATAAAAAACACATATCAGATCTAAACTGGCGCAATTGCGTTTTATAAAAAATTCGTAGTACAGGTAAACAAAGTGATGGGAGATTTAATTGGTTATAAATGTATTTAGCAATCACAGAAAAAATAAACATGCTATAACCAAACATATTGCATATTGCTCTTGTTTGCAATTTATTTGTGTGAAATATAATAAAAAGTATCTAGAATATAAAGTAGGCCTCTTCTTCATTTAGGACTTCTAAAACACCGCCACATATTCGTTTAAAATATTTCATATGAGCCCTAATGCAAACTTTTGCAGATAATTAAACTAGTATTTCCATATGTTTAAACGTATGGGCATGCAACACTGTCTGTCATAACTGGATGACGTGATGTTCCTTGGCATTGAAAAGAAATTTAGTCTTTAAAATATTGTAACAGCCGTGCCAGACGTAGAAAACACATAGTTTGTATTTTAATATGGAAATAAAATTCGTTTACGCATGCGAAGTTTTAATTTAAGTGTTGCCTAAAATCCTTGCAGTTCATACCACTTTCCTTAAGTTTATATTTCTTAGTAGTCATTTCGCCTAAACGTTTAGTATCGCGCCTGACTACCCAAGACTCGTTTTGCCTGCTAATTATTTTGACTAAAGTTTTTTCGCCTAATCATAAGCACTTAAGTGGCTGCTATCACCAACACGGCTGACCAAAGTTTATCTCTTCAAATATTGCCATCAATTGATCTTGCTTACACTTCAAATTTGGTTGAGAACGTATAAACGGTACCATACACGAAATAATCACCCTAAAATTTGGTATTTTCAAAAGAAAAAGAACTCAGAACTTTAGTCCATTCTTAGGTGCTACTACAATCTATAATGTCGGCGAAATTTATTTTCCCATTGAGTTTATGATATAATTGGGTAATATCTGTAAGCAAGTGATGTACGAGCTCAAGTTTTCAAATTAGCGTTGTTTTTAAAAATAGTGTTAGCTATTGAAGTTTTGTGTGTGTTCGAATTTGGTGAGTATTTGTTTAATATTTCCTAAAGTATAGGTTATACACGTAATCATTTCCGGAAGGAGTTCGAAAGAAAAATAATTATCTATCCGTGACTGTGTTTTGACCGATTGATTGGTTATGACTTTACCTCCCGTCGACAGCGAGGGCATTAGAGATGGAACCAGTGGTTCAATGAAAATCAGGGAAGAAAGCGGCCTGGTATGTGTGTGACTCTCTCTCACTCTCTCTGGGTATGTGTACCTTTAACTCCTAAAAAAATTTCACTTTCTTAAAAAAATAAAATAAAGGAAATGTTTACTTTGCTTGCTGTTTACATATTGGAGAGAGAATTTTATTCAAAGTAACGTAGATGAGAACATGACGATTGTATGGATATTTCATATAACTGTACTGGCCTAAACTCATGCGCACCAGCCTAGTACAACCAACGTTCCAATCCGGCTATGCGCAGTGGAATGTAGTAGTTTTGCGAGACCCTTTCAAACTATCATAACCAAAACGCTCAATCTCAAGCTGTGTCCAGGCTGACAAACGAAAAAACAAGTCATTTCGGGAAAACTTGAGACAATTTTCATCTAAACTGGCATAAAATGAAAAAAAATTTCCAATGCCCTGGCTTGAAGCAACCAGCTTTTAAAATGCGTTAACACTGCATTGTATAGGTTTAATTTTGGTGGAAATGCCGTAGTACGGAGTAACGCCCATATGGTGACAAGAATTTTGAAGTGCGAGCCTTAGTTCAAAGTTATTTATGAAGTGAGACTTTGAATGAGGTCCCAATAACGAAATACGTTGTTAGAGGAAGCAGAAATGCTTCGAGGAAGCTTACCAGTCATCGGTAGCATCCACCAAGCTTCGCATTCTGATGTTGGCGTGCCATTTCAATACCACCATAGCTCATATTACAGCAAAGTAGTAATTAAAAACATTGGTACATAATATGTAATCGGCCACGTGGATTTACAAATATTTTGCTTTGATCAATCTATTGATGTGCACCTAGTCTTCTGATGCTATGTTGCAGACAAGACGGATAAGCCCGGAAATAGAATGCTCACCATAATATTTTCTTGTTGCAAATTTTATAATATAAAAATAATTTTCTTTTAATTTTCTAAATTTACTTCGACACATTTCGCCAACACCATTGCTTATAGCTGAGGAACTACTTTCTCGTCTACGAATATCACGGGTGTACACAAAGGAGGGNTTTCGCCAACACCATTGCTTATAGCTGAGGAACTACTTTCTCGTCTACGAATATCACGGGTGTACACAAAGGAGGGCGAGATATGGGGTTTATATCTCCCTCCCGCCTTCACCAACTCTGTGCCATTAAGGTTCTCATTTATTAGTACAGTCTCTTTACAGTGAATTTAGCATTTTTAGAAAGTCCCTCTTCAGATCTACTCTAAGTCTCATTTTGTATTGTTCCGCCATATGTAAAATTTATGTTGTCATGCATCAGTCAAGAGGAAAAGGGGAAATTATTGGGAACCAAAGTGTATTAATAATTATTTCGTTCTGAAGTCTATAAAGCAGAAAAAAAAAATTATATTCGCTATAAATGTAAACATTACATTCGCTGTTCAACTTTAGGACTTGGAACCGTTTTTTTTTTAATTCGTTGCCAACTTAACGGGTAGCCTGGTGGCCATTTTGAAGATTTATTTCACAAGTGATCACTTTGTCATGAACAGCCTATATCAAATTTGTAAATGTGTTAGAAAAACGTAATTGCCATAAGATATAATGAATTTTACTATATTGTTCAGTAATTTTTCTCCTAGTATCTTCCTAACCAACACATGCTTCGACACCGCTAACGCCAGTGTAACTCCCTTCTTTTGAAACATTTCTGGCGATTAGCCAAGATTTGAAGTGTGAAGCCTAGGTTATCATTGCAAGATATTAACATTTCAATTGGAGTGTCCAATATTGACGTATGCATAATGCTTGCAAATTAAAGTGCAAACACCAGATTGTAGACATTTAAACAGCTGAAACCATTAATATGGTGTGAACTTCAGGAAACGTTAAAAGAAAGATCCGTAAATAGTGAAAACTCATTCCTAGGAAGACTATAATCGACAAAGCTACTGCAGACTATGTAACATGTAACAAACATTCCACCAACGACAACCAACATGGATATCTGGATAGAGAAAGAAGACTAAAGGAACAAGGCAATTTGAAAAACGGTTATCAGAAATTATATTATTGCGCTTCTAGAATGACTTTTGGGTAATGTTACGTCGCAGTCGGACAACACGNGCGCAATTTGGAAACGGTTATCAGAAATTATATTATTGCGCTTCTAGAATGACTTTTGGGTAATGTTACGTCGCAGTCGGACAACACGCCTCCTACAAAGGCCCACCGGGTATGATTCCCAGTGGGGTTGCCAGTTTTCGCATGTGGTAAACGTGGCGGACGTTGCTGTTGGCCAGCGGGTTTTCAAGCCATTCCAGTTTCCCCAGTCCTTGCATTCCACTGCTGCTCTATTTCCACCTTCACACTCACTGTGGCCCTGAAAGAATTTAAACCATCGTACGACGTTCAAAAAATGTAGTTTGGCACAAGTACACTGTCCATACAGTCAATTGAGGGATTTGCATTTCCCGGCTAACTTGTCGAGTTTATTTTCTCGGACAGCGAAAGAACCCTTGAATCCATTGCACATTCTATTCAGACACACGCGGCCGCCCGGAACTGTTGCCTTTGCAAAGGCACCCTGTCTCACGGAACTGACTAAACCAACGTACGATACTCCTCCTATCGGGAGGATGACGTCCGTATTTGCGACGGAATTCACGTTGAACAGTCGTAACCGATTCACATTTAGCAAACTGAATAACACAGAACGCCTTCTGTTGTTCCGTCGCCATCGTGATGCGGACTAACACACAACACACGCCCATAGTCATCTCTCGGCACATAAAGGAAACATAAGACCGTCCCCTTCACATTGATGTGTCGAATGCGAGCTCGTTACCCCCTCACCATCTCAAACCGAGCGTTACGAACGCCATCCAAACCGTAACACCTGACATGCTGACAAGAGCATGGAACGAGTTTGATTATCGCGTAGATGTCGTTCGGGCCGCTCATCGTGGTCACATTGAACATTTATGAATTTATGGTAAACAAATTTAATAGTTTCACTGTTCATTTGATTGGTCAATGAAGGTTGTAAGTNTGAACATTTATGAATTTATGGTAAACAAATTTAATAGTTTCACTGTTCATTTGATTGGTCAATGAAGGTTGTAAGATGTTTGATTTTGATACTACAGACTTTCAAAGTTAGGGAATTCTTTTATACTCATTCTGTATAATCAAAGGCAAACTTGACAAATATGAAAATGCTGTTCTGTTAAATCATTCTCCAGATTTAAGTTAATTCATGTGTGNATCAAAGGCAAACTTGACAAATATGAAAATGCTGTTCTGTTAAATCATTCTCCAGATTTAAGTTAATTCATGTGTGGTGTAAGTGCATTTTGAACTAATCTCAGATAACCGTTATTTCTGGTTGACAATTTATATATGGCGGTCTTACGNTGAACATTTATGAATTTATGGTAAACAAATTTAATAGTTTCACTGTTCATTTGATTGGTCAATGAAGGTTGTAAGTTGTTTGATTTTGATACTACAGACTTTCAAAGTTAGGGAATTCTTTTATACTCATCCTGTATGATCAAAGGCAAACTTGACAAATATGAAAATGCTGTTCTGTTAAATCATTCTCCAGATTTAAGTTAATTCATGTNATGATCAAAGGCAAACTTGACAAATATGAAAATGCTGTTCTGTTAAATCATTCTCCAGATTTAAGTTAATTCATGGGTGGTGTAAGTGCATTTTGAACTAATCTCAGATAACCGTTATTTCTGGTTGACAATTTATATATGGCGGTCTTACGNGTGGTGTAAGTGCATTTTGAACTAATCTCAGATAACCGTTATTTCTGGTTGACAATTTATATATGGCGGTCTTACGAGTCATTTAGCACAGACCGTTTTCCAATTTAATTAAATTTAATCTAGGTCACCGTTATGAAGTTAAGTAAGAATCGGTAAATCATTACCCGCAAACGCAAACGCTTCCATTTTGACAATGTACATGCTGCTGCAACAGACTGCGAATACACTTGCATGTGGTCTCGAGAATATGCAGAGCTGTATTTAAGCCATGGCACCTGCATGTACTCTCTTGTAACGAGGATAATCTGGTGATGTTACCCTATAATCCATGTATCAAATAATCAAGACCATGAAGTCTTTGGCAGTGACACCAGCCAAAGCTTCAGAAGAAAACTATATGGCGAAGTAACAGTATATTCACGGTATCTTCACACTTATAGAATAAAACGTTTGAAAAATCACCTTACATACAACGTGTTGAGTTATTTCCTAAATATGCCATATATCACAAAAGTTTTATATTTATTTTAACATTATCTTAAATTTTTATTAAATTTAACTTTTATTTATATTTAACCTACAAGTTAATTTTTTCATTTGTAATTNAACATTATCTTATATTTTTATTAAATTTAACTTTTATTTATATTTAACCTACAAGTTAATTTTTTCATTTGTAATTGATATGAACAAAAACAGAGAAAATATGTGTGTTAGTACAGGCTAGTAAGTAATAGTTCTCAAGCAAAATTTTATCAANATATGAACAAAAACAGAGAAAATATGTGTGTTAGTACAGGCTAGTAAGTAATAGTTCTCAAGCAAAATTTTATCAAACCGAGCGCGCACGAATGCGGTATTTTGTCCCTTTGGTGCCATTGCCTATACTTTTAGTTAAGTTTTGCTTGCACGAGGCGGAGGAATAGCCTGAAAGTTGAACTTAGCAGGGCTTCAAGAAAATAGGAAGCAACCACGAATGGACTAATTGCATTTCTCTAAATTGGTACGTCGACTGGAACGTACGCCCATGACTGTCTCCCCGCATACCTCGGCAAGTTTGAAACACTGCAAGGAGAAAAGGTATGAGAAGATAGAAAGCTGTGTCAATATCGTACCAAACCAAACCCTGCAGAATTTTACACAATATGTCAAATTTTATGCGACGGAACGATCTGAAAAAGCAATTAAATTACATATTACAGTAGGTGCAATCTGCTGAATACCTGTAGCGATCTGTGGATCATTTTGTACAGCATTTCCCTTAAAAATTGAAATTGGTGTAGAATAGTGCAGATGTATGAATAACAAAATGCAGTCATTTTAGCAATCTGGTCAT
>NQII01002769.1:213709-275476 GCA_002778355.1 Clitarchus hookeri
CTGAAAGTACAGAAGCAAGCAAGAGAACAAATCTAAAAGTTTATCTAATTACTAAAACCACTGCTTTTGTTCAAGTCACTAATATTCTTAACAGCTCACAAACTCTTGCTTCTTATTTAAACGTAAAAAAACTTTAACGTTATGGTGGAGGACAGAGGTCTCCCTCCCCCCTTTTCTACGCTACAGGCTAAGTTTTCCGAATCTCAGTAGAAAAATTTATAACTAGCAGATACCAAGCGGAAGGCGTTGAATGCAATTAAAAATGAAATGTACTAACTAACATTGAATGAAATTATGATTATGATTTTAATTGCTAATTTTATAAAAGCAACTCTTCTCTGTATTGTGAAACTTTTAACCTATACATAGTACGTTATGCTGTGGTACTTCTCAAGTCTCAATTCTAACTAAAATATTTACTAAATTCTGGCAATTTTGTATAAATACTTTTACAGTTAGGTATAGGTAGAGGCCACGGTGGTGTAGTGCTCAGACTACTCGCCTCCCACCTAGGAGAACCGGGTTGGACTTCTGGCAAGGTCGCTCCCAGGTTTTCGCATGTGCGAATCGCGCCAGACGATGCCACTGGTTTTCTGGGGGATCTCCCGTTTCCCCCGCCCTCGCATTCCGGCGATGCTCCACTCTCACCTCGCTTCGCCCTCATCGGCTCTCAAAACCTCTTTGTCAACAGCCGCCCAAATCTCTCCACTCTAGTTAGCTATAGGAATAACATGGAGAATTTTGTGAATGTATACATGATTTATACACAGAGGCCATGACAAGATAATTTATGGGGTGGAATTATACCAAATTGAGTACTATTTTTGAAGTGCGAGCACCCGCGCTTTCGAGTATTGGGAAACTTGATTCAGTCACAAACCTGAACTCACAGGCTGTTGACGGTAAACTGAGCACTTTTGAAAGCCCTGCTTAAGATATACTTGTATACACATTGTGTATTCTTACACCATATGCACAACTAACGTTACCATTGGCTTCATATCTTTATTTATGCGTCGGTCAAGGGCAACTGTAAAATGTTGAGAAAAGTAAATATTTTACAAGTGTTCTTATTCTTACTCTCATGTGCATTAAAAAACATCAAGTAAAATAAAATAATTCAGTATTCACAAATGCTTACTTAACATGTGGAACTACTTTCTTTACGTCGTTTTCCAACTTTACTGGGCGCGTGACAGTCTGTATGCCCGTTAAATATATGCAGGTATGGATAGTGACACTTTTCAAAGGTTGATTTCAAAAGTGCTTACTTTACCGTAAACAACCTTCAATTAATTTATCCAATATCAAAAGCGAGGGATCTGAGGTCGTCGTGGTTACGGCGTTACCTTTGAGTCACGAGGTTCAGTTTTTCTACGTTTGTATAGGATGTGTCACGAACGTGTTTTTGTAAGTTTGGTTTTTTTTAACCGTGTTACTCACCTACTGATTAGCCTGCCAATATGTATGAGCGAGCTACAGTATAAGCTCGGTAAATAAAAATTGTAACGAATGAGAGATTACTATGTCGTGTGCGGTTACGAGTCTTTACACCGCGTAAACCAAAATTCTTCCAGGACAGAGTCAACACTACAGTCCATTCACGGTTTCTTCGGATGTTTTGGAACAATCCTTTGAAAAATCACCCTGGGAGTCCTATGTTAACATTTTTTCAAATAACTTTTATACAAGTATATAACACTAATTAACTTAAGAAGTACTATATTTTTAAATAAATGTTACTTTGCCTTAGTATCTTCTATAACTTGTAATATTTATTTCGTATTCAATACGAATCAAAAATGGCAAGAGCAACGATGTTTTGGCAACTGCTAGTAAGAAACGGTTCACAGTAAAAATATTGTTTTAACCAAGTTTTTGTTATGCTATTTGTAAATAAAACGTTGCCTATTCAAATATTTAAATTTTTAGGTAGCCCCGATGGAAACATATTTCATTGCTAAAGTTGAAAATATCGGCGCACCTAAATATTTTTATTGGCCTAAATTGTGATTATTCGTACGCAATGGTTTTTGAAATATTACAGAATTTTTTAACAGCTGTAAACAATGCACAAAGCATTTGATAATTAAAACGTAGAAGTCACATTGCAGTATTTATGTTTACGTGTAGCGGAAGAATACGTAATTGGTAACCAAAAGTAGAAATTTAGCAGGGCTTCAGAAAACTTTGAAGTAACCGTGAATGGACTATGGCATCAAATTGTTGTGATATTTGAGAGAATGCTACGCTGATAACAGCGGACAGACAGAATTAAAATTTCCTAGTTTGAAATTTACTGAAACACATTTAGAGGCAGAAATGTCTGGAGAAATTTATCTTCATTCACTATAGACGATCAACAAATCATATGACATCTGAACTAAAATTCCATAGTTGAATTGAAGATTTCTTTGAAAGAGCGTTGAAATATCAGCTCATGAAAGTTTAAGCTATGTTCATTTTTTGGATTATTAGTACTTGTATGTAAATTCTCTTGTATTATTTTCATTAGGTCTGCTAATCGACACAGAAACAAAATTCTGTCGAGGCCACAAAGTGTTTTGTTGGTATTCCCCCTGTCCAACGTTTTTGTGATGAACCCAAAACACTTTTCTAATAAACCACAAAATAAATTTTTAATGACCACAAAAGTTTTTTTGTGACAACTAAAACATTTTGTATTCATCACAAAATATTTGGCAGGGTTAATACCAACTAAAAAAATTGGAAGCCGCCTCTAAAAAAATGTTTCCGTGGAGGCTCATCTCTCGAACACCTATAGTTTTCCATAGTTTGCAGATATAGGCCCCCAGTAAAAAAAAAATACTTAAGTTGGCGAGAGCAGTTGTCACTTTAATACATCCCAAACCAATAATTACATTGTTCTGTTTTGTGTATTCAAACTTTACTACATTTTCTTGCAGCAGCTAGTGGAAAACAAATAGAAGTAAATCCTATGCGTCAACTATGTTTAGTAAAACCCAGAAAGCTTACTTACAAGCTTTGGAACGTGTACACGGATTCGGGCATTACACATAGCAGCAGTAGGGTCTTTTGTGTTCTTTCTTCTGTTGCCTCAAAACAGACTAACATATCCCGAAAAAAAAAGTACATGCTGAAGATGAGCTGGTGAATTCAAGACACTGAAATAATTCTCACTGGAAATTCAGTTAAGCTGCTACCGACTGGAGATTTAGTAGAAAAATACATTTTCATTAGTAAATTTTTATTTAGTTATTCCAGTAAAGAATCTTTGACTCGTTTGCAAATATATTTAAATGATTTCAATGTTTTTAAGGGTTCGCAATTCATCATATGGTTGAACATGTTGCTTCTCCCAGTCTATGATAAAGAGGAGAATAAAATGTATTATTTGCACTCGTCACAAAGAAACCACAATAACTTTCCCATCTGAATGCGAGGTTATGTAGATCATTTCATTAATGTAAAAATTTTCGAAATCCTATTACTATTTTATGACTAGCAGAAAAAATTGTTCTAACGGTAACAATTTTTTCTTATATTTTACAGCAAAAACATTTTATAACTTGGAAAGTTCTAGAAACAGAATCGAACAAAATATCAATGAATATGAAATGCTTTAGAGTTAGGACGTTTTATGCCGCTGAATGTCACGGCAAGAAAAGTTGAACGTAATGTGACCTTTTAAGAGTAGATGGCTTTTAGCCACTTGATAAGTGCTTGTGTAGCACACTTTACGTTACGTTACAATACTACGGGAAGCATGCAGTCCGTGTGAATATCGGCAGCAGATGGTTTTGTTGGTGTTCAGACTTCCTCAGTATCATAATACAGTCAATACAATTATATGATATTGAAAGCAATAGTGTGAATGAATATTTCCCTCTATCAAGAACCACTGCAGCCGTAGCCCCATAACTTATTGTTTAATTCAACTTATGTAATGTGCTAATTCAGTTCATCGTTAACGGGAAATAATTGTATGACATGTTAGCACCGGCTTGCAAGGCCCTTGAAGTTGGATAGGGGATGGACATTGCAACTGAATTGGGCGTGAGCCGAATGGGGAAGGGTGTGTTAAAAATGTGCGCATAGGAATAACCACTTTAAGACCACGTGAGTAAAAAAGCACGTAAATAAATATTGAGATGGGGAGATCAAAGTATTGTGCCTAAGAAACTCCGTTTCTTCAAAGTGCACACGCCTACTAAACTTTAATGAACTGCAGTTAATTTAATTCTGAAAAAGTAGATTAAAAATTATACTTTTACTTCATTTATTTTAGTTTCTTCACTTACAAACTACAAAACGTCATAGGCTTATTCCATTTGATTCTATTACCTGTATAATTTTTCAGCTGTCATCTTTATAATCATCCTATATATCACATTGTACTCAATTTATTCTAAGGTAAACGTGATATTACCTTAGACTCTTCAATGCGTAAAACAGGACTGTGCTACTTCACAAGTACCATCCCAGCAACAGTGGTGATAAACTCCAAGCTAGGCAATTGTTGGTATTTTGGAAATGTTAAGCTTCTACAGATGAAAAGGGAGTTTAGTAAATATAAAACGATGTGAACTGTGGCAATGAGCAAAAATAGGAGGAACGTCAAAAGTATTTGGTGGGAGTCGCTGGCTAGTCAATCCACAGGTATTTTGATTTTAACATACAGCTTGAAAGTAATTATTATTTATGTCATAAATATTTTTCAGATTGAGTAACATATTTCAAACAAGATAGAGTAAGCGGCTAGTACCAAGTTACTTTATTATTTTTGTTACTGGTGATTTATTTGAAAAATTGTACTGAATTTTTAAATTCCTGCTAATCGTATATGGCTGAGGTAAATCGAGGGCAAATATATATAAACATTAAAGTAAAAGCTTCAAAGTATATTTTATTGACTTGCTTTGGACTGCATAAAATATAAGTAGTGACACTCTCTAAGCTATCAGTGGCATTTATGAAACAATATCCAGTATATATTAATGAAAAACAACTAGTCAAATTCTACTTTAACACACAAAATTTTCCTGGCTAACCATTACAAAAGACTATCTACGTTATTTCTAACAACGGTAGAGTTTCTCCTAGAAATGTATGACAACTTCTTAAATTATTTTAAAGCTTTTCCAAAGACTGATAAAAAAAATGGTGATATTGTTGGTCAGTAGTTTAACACAAAAATAGAATATATAAAAAATCAAAACTACATTAAAAACCAAAATAATTATTATTAAAAGAAATCTCATGTGGTACATAATTATATCACATTTTTGTACAAATAACAGTAATTCCTGTTTTCCATAGTAATTAACAATAGTTTACCTATTAAATTTTTCCTTGCAAATTCAAAAATTATTCAAGCTATTGCCAAATATTAATAACATAGTATTAATTTCTGTTACACAAACACTTGCAAATTCTTTACCACCAGTATTACTCCTGTCAACATTGGCAAATGTAACATTATTTAAATGATACACTATTGGCATTTACAAGCAATAATAAAACTAATATTTTCTAGTATATAATTTGGACCATTGAGTATATTATATTGTCTTATCTATAAACAATAAAATTGATGCATCTTGCTACATAAATTTACACAGTAGTCTACAACGAAATTCACTGAAACTCGTAAAAGAAGTGTAAAATCAATTATGTTATTTATCTATGAAAATCAATACTAAAACTGTAAACAATTAATTGTTTTTAGGTAATTTTCTGTGAATAATCAAATTGCCTATGCAATGTTGACTATTGCAAGTAAGAATAAATAAAGTCAAGTCAATTTTTTCATACAAGAATGAACAAAGTAAAATCGACATTTAGGAGATTCTTTAAAAAAAAACGTGCAAGCTCTGCAGACTCTCCAAGATTTACCATATGATTTATTACTTATATATATATATATATAATATATACATACATATATACCTTTGTGCTTGCGCCATTAACTCCAAATATACAGTACGATAACAAAGAAATCCTAAGTGACGTTAAGGAACTGTGGCTTGACTAAGTGTAACAAAACAGTGGACATAAATTATTACTGACAGAAAAAATTTTCAGAGCAATACTGAACATATCATTGGCAAGTTAACACACACACAAACACACCATTTCCCTGCTGAAATGAGAAAAAAGTCAACATTCTAAACGTTAAAATTTACCCATGAAGTTAAAAAATTTGGTTGCTAGTATAATTGTAAATCAGCCAGTTAGATAAAGAACACTCAGCCAAAAGGATATCAGGGATAAGAGGTGCAAGCCATAGAGCTTAAAGTTACCAGCAAGACAATTTTCTAGTCTGACAGTAACAAAAGTCTTAAGAGGAAAAAATACATTACAACTATACATATTAACAACACACAACACACATTAAAATATATCACACACTACACAATAGTGATTTTGGTTTCAGCGTCACTTTCCACAGGTATACATAACAAGCAAGCAGCCTGGCGGCTTTACCTGTCTCGTTTAATCTAAGAATTCTGGTATTCATAAATACATAGTATGAAGCCAACGTCTCAAGACACTTCAGAAAAGAACTATGGATAAAACTCTCTGATAACCATTCCTTCTTCTCCAGCTTACCTTTTACTTAGTAGCAGCATTATCATGTACCCATTCATATTTGTTTTTCATATCAAAGTAAATTTTCTTCCATAGGAAGTGCATGTTTTCATACCTTTTCATTTCCATACCTTTAAAACATAAATGAACAGTCCCTTCACCACCAATCAGCTTCCTGTGCAGTAATAATCTGACAACTACTAGTAAGGTCGCTGGAGAGTAAAGTTGCATAAAGCCGCCAGGAGATCTCAGTTTTGTGACAAATACTTTGCCATTTCAATTAATATTTTTATATTGTTAAATCTGGTAATTTATTTCAAGAGCTATTGTTTGTCGCATAGACCCTGCTTTTACCAAAGTTTAACACACTCTTTACTAAGCAAGCCTTTACATCTTTAAATAAATACTTAAGAATCCAGTAACGTCCAGCGTTCTGTCTCATGTTAAGAGTTCCTGTATCATTCCACCACATATACGCATTTTCTCAAAATTCATCTTCAACAAAATCGACATGATTTTGATAACACTCCACAAGTAACTCACAATGTATTTTTGAGGGGATAGGTGGGGAAAATATATGGCATTAAACGCAAGTGCCTCAGGACACTCCATGTGCACACAAAGTGGGCACATTCAAAAACACAAATGCACGCACACACACATTTACACATCCACTACACGCATACATTCTCCCATTTATTTCTCCCCATACACTCGGCTCACACTAGGCTAAGTTAGTCGGACATTCTGAAATCCATTATTTGTTGGTGGCCTGCACCAAAGCAAATAACACAAAGTTACAGCACTATCTTAATTACTTACGTATCTAGCATTTAAAAAACATCCCTACCTACCAAACTGCCAAATCAATTTTTATTACCACGTGTAAGCTTTTTATGACACTAATTTATTCTCATCTTTACCGGAGCTGATACAAAGCCAGTACTGCCAACATCTGAATCAGTACAAAGATCTTGCAACACCATGAACATAGGACACAAAAATCTTACTTCTCTCATAGTTTTATTATTGACAACATATAACAATCTACACGTGGAAGTAAGTGCGATTGAAAAATGTATAATGGGAGACAGTGCATGGAAAATAAAAACATCTCTCTTTGGTGTGAGCTTGTATGAGCGAACACTTTTGTCAAATGCCTGAAGACGAAACTGCACTATTATATCTAAGTACATAAGCAGAACGGAGGGTGCTGATAACTACCAGAACAAATGACAAATGAGATGCTTCCATACAATTTGCTGCATTGTTTGTAGCTGCTGCTCGAACTTCGGTACCATTCGCAGGAGAACTCTACAGTCATATACATAAGTTTTATGCAGAAAACGCAAACTAATATACGGTTGTACAAACGTACAACAAAAATTCAACAGTTACTAACAAGAAAGAATGTTTACCGTATTCACAACAGTTCGACAGCAAATGTCATTGTAATCATGCAAGTTTTCACACAAGTGACCATCTTTACCTGACATAGGATGTTACTGGCTCTGAAATTTTGAATGTCACCAAAATTACACTTACAACTATTTCAATAATTTTACAGGTGTAGAAATATTTAATAAAATAATATCAATGCAATAAACACGGTTTTAAATACGTATTCCATGTCCACACTAACTTTATTCTATGAAAATATATTGCATTTATAAAATTAAATGTACGTTAATACATTTCTTTGGCAATCTGGTGTGTGTTCCATTGTATGTGATTTATGTAATAATGTGCAATACAAGTGTTTTTCATCAAGCAAAACCATGAACACTTAATACTGTAAATCAACGACTCGCCCCACGTAACATAAATTAGAACATGAAAAATAAAATTTCAGATCTTTTCCCGATTACCAATCGTGTAATAATTATAAACAAAATCGAAATTTATGGTTGCCCAAATAGACATTGACTACAACGCTCACTAACAGTGGAAATCTCATTCCACGTTCTATTTTCAACATCTTACAGCAACGTGTAAAATATTGCAGAGCCTTTTTTTTATCTCGAACATGAAATAATGCATATATATCTAAGATACATTTTTTTTATTCAGAGTAGAGCTTTTTTTTTTTTGTATTTTGTATAAAAAATTTTCTTCAACGTGGTACGAGCTCACATACACGGATTAAAAATACAGCCAGTAGTCAGGTAAAATAGCGGAAGCCGTGGGCGGCGGGGCCTTCCACTAAGAAGAGAAGAAATGTGGAGTCGTCCAGAGAGATGTTCCCGCGGCGCGGTGTGTGGCGGCGACGAGCCGCACCTTCACTGGCGGATCCTCCACCACTGTTGCACCTTCTCGTGCAGTTTCCTACACAGTCCCAGGAACCTCCGTCACATCCCCGCCGCCGAGCTGGATCCACCTTCCTCCTCTTCCTCGCCTTCTCCTTCCTCCAGCGTCACCTGGAACCTGATGCGGTCCTGCCGGCCCTCATCCTCACCCTCCTCCACCAGGTCACCACCGGCCTCGTTCAGGTCGGAGGCAGGCGGCGACGGCGGGATCATGCTCTGGTACCAGTCGCGGTTCTCCTCCAGCATGTCGAGGATGTCCTGCGCATCCGGGTGCACCAGGTCCGCCCACGTCTCCCACAGCGGGTGCACTATGTAGTCGATGAAGCCCACCTGCGCATGCGCAACACCTCCGCTCACCACCTCAGCACACACTTCCTCCACACACACACACACACTATACTGATTCACTAGCCTCCCTCTGCTCACACACCCTGTTAGCAAGGCACACACTGCCGTCGAGTGCTGGTTTTCTTCGTGTGCTCCCGTAACCTCAGTCATTTTCATTCCGGCTTCCCCATCTCGCATCACCAATCACCAAGCTGGCAGGGAACGATGTGTGTCCTCGAGTACGGTAGACGGTTCCTCTTAGTTACAGCCCATCCTGTTCATGGTGACATCCCCCTCCACCCCACATCGTCATGTGCGAAAGTTACTCTTATGGTAAGAAATTATTGCTCTAGCTTCTGCTCTTACTTTCGGTATAAAGCAAAGTTCTGCATAAAAATACATTTTCACTGTCGTATGAAAGCTCGTTACCTTTATCAATTTTCCTTATATTATTTATTTCATCAAACAACCAGTCAGTGGCTAACATAAGAGTTTTAAACATTTTTATACGTGTATGGACTATGGGTAGTACTAATTGGATCAGTTATAAGTCGATGTGAATATTTAGAAGAAAATTATACCTTTTACTAACTGAAGCAACAAGGACATTACAAATGCTATGTTGAGTTAACTATAAGTTTCCAGCCCGTTTAAGAGATGGCACGACAAATTTAGGTGCTAAATTAAATACTTCCGCTATATCCTGGATTAATTCGGAAGTTGGCTTGAAAAATCAGCAAAGCCATCGTTCAGAACACTTTCCACAATATGTTAAAATAATTGAAATATGTTAGTGTCAATAACTATACAACTAAGTAGAAATATATCAAGTTATACTGTGGTGGAAGAAACTGTAGAGGAGTGCATATTAGCAAAGAACGAATACAACAAAATTTGCATTTGATGTTCTTGATTGCCCCTTACCGGAACTGCGATTACCGTAGATCTTAACCACAAAATCATGCCAACACCTCACTGATAAATACTTGGCAACAGAAAATCATCGACTTGAAAACTATGACAGAGCATAGTACGATTGCCAAATTGCTTACTTTTAAAGTATCACTAACTTACTAAATAAACTATACTTCATATGCTATAAATACCTGTGATTTCTCGATTGTTGAGCTGTGCCTGTCGCACATAGGGCTGATGTCCATGTTCTGTTCGCGTTCCTTGTCTCCTTGAAGGAAGAACTCCTCCATCAACAGGTCTACCCACTGTCTGTACAAGTTCAGTGGCTTCGTTGGGTTGCTCAGGTCAGCGCAGTGCACAAGATTCTCCAACACCTTCAGCAGAACACACCACATTCTTTTATGTAAATACACACTTGGCCGCAATATTTAACATTTAAAAATCTTACAACTNTCAGCAGAACACACCACATTCTTTTATGTAAATACACACTTGGCCGCAATATTTAACATTTAAAAATCTTACAACTGAATTGAGTGATTGTTTAAAAAAAAAAACATATTTCACTTCATTTGGGATGTTTTTTCAAGAGTGTAAAACATAAATTATACCATGCAGAAAGGGTTTTAACGATTAATTTGCTAGCAATGTCATTTAAATAAAGTATTTATTTAAGAAAGCATACTAAATTTGAAACGTAAGCTATTTTGAAAACTACATAACATGTTAAAAGNAATAAAGTATTTATTTAAGAAAGCATACTAAATTTGAAACGTAAGCTATTTTGAAAACTACATAACATGTTAAAAGGTTTAGGAAAAAACATGACTACAGATATGTACATTACACTGTAGACAAAACCACTGACTGCAACTTCGAAGGTTCTTTTCCCAATATGCACATAACACTAATCCTAAGAGCTGATCTACAACAAGAATCATGAATTAGATTGTAAAAATAACAGGGCTTTCCGATTATACTGATAAATGCTATAAATTACTGAATTCAGTCAAATCATACTAGTTTATTTCATCTGATGTACTTATTAATTCGCAACACACACAAGTGATTAATCAACTACAGCTGTGTCGTGTGCGTCTATTGTTAGAAGAGAAATTCCCCCATTAATATTTTTGTTGCACAAATTTTCCAGATATGGCAAAGTTAATTTTGTTCAATACAAAGTACTTTTTATCATGGCTACAAATGTTTGGCATAAATGTAATGACACGAGAAGCTGTATTTTTTTTAAGGCATCCGAAAACCAGTGATTAGGCTTTTAGGCTACTAAGTATGGAGAGGAAGACTAACTGCTTTATAAATGCTCCGTTTAGACAAGTAACTCGGCATGGATCTCCACGCAGATTAGTATCAACGCTAACATTCCTTGAACTTTTACTATTTTTTTAATGCAACCAACATGATGCAACACAAACAAGTAAAGAAAATAAGAAAATCAATTTGAAATTTTTTACCACATGGTAACGCCCTCCTAGTCAGATGACTTAAAAAGGAAACTCGTGAAAAACTTGAAATTCGCAATGTTCAGTATCTTCAATGAGAAAAAATAACAGCAGTAAGATATGAATATGAAATACATTTGCTCTTGTTTTAACTTAAATTAATACGCTGCATAAATTGCACAGAAAATCATCTGCAAAAAANTATGAAATACATTTGCTCTTGTTTTAACTTAAATTAATACGCTGCATAAATTGCACAGAAAATCATCTGCAAAAAAAGAAAGAAGTAGAACTAATAATCAATTAGTATTAAAGATAATGAGGACCAAATATAGAAATATTCACACAANAAAAAAGAAAGAAGTAGAACTAATAATCAATTAGTATTAAAGATAATGAGGACCAAATATAGAAATATTCACACAAAACAAAGACCTTCCAATCTATATACGAAACCATTACATAACATAAAAGTACACTTTACAAAAAGGGAAATGGAAAATAAATGGAGATGAATTTTTTTTGCGAAGGGCTTAATGTCTCTTCGAAACATATTTGTTAAAGTGAGAACTAATGGCTCTGACAATCATAAACTGGGAAGGAAGCGGTCATGAAATGTGTTTAAAAAATGCCCCTAAGCATTTGCATGGAGCGATTTGCTAAATGTGATCACAGACAATCATGGANATGAAATGTGTTTAAAAAATGCCCCTAAGCATTTGCATGGAGCGATTTGCTAAATGTGATCACAGACAATCATGGAAAAACAATCTGCAGGGTTTCATCCGCCGCTTTTAGGAATGTGTTGCCTGTGATTGCAAACAGTTGCCTGGCATGATATTCAAGAAATAACTTGTGAAATGCAAATGGCACACTTTACCCTATTTATTAATACTAGCATTTCAATCAATTACGCTATCACTCGCGTATTGCTGCCTTGTTGAAATCCTACTATTTATTCTTCCCCTAAACTGTAGAAAGGTAGTAAGTAGAGTACTGCGACGCCATNCTGCCTTGTTGAAATCCTACTATTTATTCTTCCCCTAAACTGTAGAAAGGTAGTAAGTAGAGTACTGCGACGCCATAGGAATGCGATGCCACAGGATAGACTGGCAGGGCCCCTATTAATGTAGGCATTCAATATGGCAATTTGGACCAACATATGCATTATCAACTGTGTATACCTGTCATAAACACTTGCAATAAACCTTTGAACAAGGGTGTTTTGTGCGAGAATCCACGTCCATTTGAAATTTGTTGAAGATTCTTGTATATAGGTAACATTAAAAATCTACGACAATAATTAAGACAACAATATAGTATCCTGTGATCGACATAAGGATATAATTTGCATAACAAAAATCATTTGATGACATAGGAGATACACTGATACATACGGCGGAGGGATTTGCACAACTTTCACATCATATAGTGTGCAATGCATAGGTAACGAAACGTCCAAAACTTTCAACAAATTATATTTTTGGACTTCAACCTTAACTGCAGTTAAGGAGAATTCAAAAAACATTAAATGGTTCTAAAAAATTGTGTGTTTATATACAGGATTAGTATAATGAATACCCCAATTTTGAAGGTATATAATATCAAAACTAAACCAACTACAACCCTTGATTGACCAATCAAATGAACCGTGGAACCGTGAAGTTTGTTTACCATATCTTCATAAATGTTCTATGTGACTGTCATGAGCAGCCCGAACGACATCTACGCGATAATAAAACTCGTTCCACGCTCTTGTCAGCATGTCTGGTGTTACGGTTTGGATGGCGTCCGTAATTCACGTTTTGAGGTCGTCAATGTTAGCCGGCAATGGTGGACGAAACACTTGATCCTTTATGTACCCCAATAGAAAAAAATCTCACCGGGTAAGATCTGGGCTTCTTGGGGGGCCAGTGATGAAGAGTCTGGTCACCAGTTGCTCCTCGACCAATCCAGCGTTGCGGCAACGTCTTGTTCAGGTATCCGTGAACAGCTAGGTGCCAATGGGGTGGCGCACCATAAAGGAAACATTAGACCATCCCCTTCACATTGACGTGTCGAATGCGAGCTCGCTACCACCTCAAACCGAGAGATACGAACGCCATCCAAACCGTAACACCGATCATGCTGACAAGAGATTGGAACGAGTTTGATTATCGCGTAGATGTCGTTCGGGCCGCTCATGGTGGAAAAATTGAACATTTATGATAAACAAACTTCATGGTTCCGCGGTTCATTTGATTGGTCAATCAAGGTTGTGTATTGTTTGGTTTTGCTATTATAGACCTTCAAAGTTGGGAGTATTCTTTTATACTCATCCTGCATATATACACACACATACATTACATGTATGTATATATACACAAATGTTGCATATATATACACATATGCATACACATATATTACATATATGTATAAAATTCTTATTTTAGTTTTCGTTATGAAATGTAGCAGCCACCCAAATAGGAATGTCAAAGCACGCCTGTGTGCGAGGCACGTACATAGCTCTCACCTGTATTCTGTCGGTGTAATTGTCGAGCAGCAGCACCCCAGAGCCGGCCACCTTCTTCGTCTCCACCATGGTCTTGAGGTCGGCTAACAGGCTCATGTGCTTTGACATGTCGGTGGACAACACCATGTCTATGACCATCTTGCGCAGCGTCTGCCGCTGCTTTTTGCCCAAGTTCACCAAGATGTCGCAGCCCTCGTTCTGCAGCAGCTTGAACGCCACGGCCAGGTGGTGGTTCTCCAGCACGCTCTCGTCATTGTACATCAGCGCCAGCTCCGAGCCTGCAACGTACAGGGCAATTGAGGTATAGTGCTCATGCAAGCTGCGCAGTAACCACACTCCATGTTCCAACAAATAGCACTATCCAAAACAACGCGGGTAGCATTTGAAGTTTTAACTCTGTTTGTACAACGAAAGGAAGTGTTTTGATATATTTAACTGTTACTAGAGTATATTTTATTTAGTCAAAGTATTTTATTCATAAAAAAGTTGAGCATTTTGAGAATTTAAATATAAACAAACATGTTCATCAGTATTGACCGTGTAACTGATGGGCGAGTCAATGTTGGAGACATACGCAGAAGACAAAAATTTGGTCTACCTCATCTTTAGTCTATGCCCTGAAACCATCTTGCCAGACAGTGTCTTCAAGGACCACAGTATTGCCTTCTCTAGCTAAGGACAAATAAGAACAAGTAGTGGGATACTAATATCTTCAGTCAGTCAGTCAGTTACTGAACAGTCGCATTACAACCAGGAAATAAAATAACACAAAGTTTCCGTAATATTCTGAGCTATGCACTTGGATAAAGATATAATTTCCGGGACCAAATAAATTTTCTTGATAATTATGTGTTGACACTGAAAAGTATTTTGTTTTCTCATCTAATGTGCGCTTGCTCCAAATATCTGCATTCGTTCCCGTGAACCAAAATGAATCATTTAAAAATAATTTGTTGAGCTGAAAACTTATTTTGTTGTTTCAACACCATCTACGTGTATTTAATACACGTGACTTTATTACAAGTTCTTTCATCTAATCAACTTTGGAGTGACGAAGCATTTGGTTATATAGCTGGAAGAGTCTAATGTTTTTATTATTAAAGAATTTTTGCGGCAAACAAATCTACTTATTCCAGTACTTGCATTTATTTGATCGGCTGTGGGGTAATGGGGTTATTTAATTGCTAGGGACAGGTGTTCTTCGAGGAAAGATTTCAAGACCAATTGTACTCCCAAACACTTATGCTCATATGCACTTTCGTGGTTGAATGATTTTTAATGTCACGTGCCTGAAGTGTCTGTCCGCGAATCATGGACGTTCAGTATCGGCCCAGTCAAATAGGAACATGTCTTCTCTCTTAGACACATGGCCAATAACCAAAGGAAGTGGTGGTTGGGGACGTAGGATATTGAAGTGTAGCATGACCGTTAATATTTTCACGAAAAAACACCGGTCACTATTAATTCCCTTCGTTTTAAAATACAGCTGACTCAAAAATTGGTTTGAAATTTTTTTACAATTAGAATAGAAACGTGTTTGTCAGTACATATACCTGCTTATGATTAATAATGGCATAAAACGTTTAACAGAAAAAAAAGTAAAGATAAAAGACTAAAATATGTATTTACGTATATGTCCTGTAATAGAAAATTACATACTTCAGAACATTTCTATTTCACTAGCAGTCATTTGAACTGAGGTTACTAAATGCTAAGTCGTACCGTCCAGACGTAAAAGTTCCGGATTTGAAACTCGGTCGTATTTTAACTTTTTCAAAATAACTGAACCTTTTTTATGCAAATCTTTAGTTGCTCCAACCCCATATTACACGTTCGAAGCAACCAAATCAGAACAACAAAATAATTTTGTTTCAGAAACACAATATTTGATTTCCCCTATACAAAGTCTGTTCACGGTAATCCGAGAAAGATATACTTTCAAAAAAATCCCTGCCCATATCTACGCATATACTACAGTAAACACTGGCGGGCTTGCAGGCTCAGAGTTAAGTTGGCAGTGAATTAATAACAACAATTCTAAGAGTTTGCGTTGTATTCTGAGTGAAATTTTAGAATTTAAGGCCAGTGGATTTACTATTTGTTTTATACACAAAGTGAGAATACTCATATTAGCTAAACATATAATATATAAGTTACTAAAAATTCCACGGTTTCATTTAGATGGCGCATGAATGAAGTCATCGAACACATTACAATGTTAATTTTAGATGGGGTAGAAGTATATAAAATGAGGAGTAAAGTAGATCCCTTAGCAGGGGTTCCAAAAGTTATCGATTAGCCATAAACCGACTATAATTTTTTGCGCCCAAACTTTGTTTTGTTCAATAAAACCTTGTCCTCGATGTGGGTACTGCTTCTGTAGCTTTTATAAATAGGCTGAGCACGGTAAAGTGAGCACTTTTGAAGCCCCAGTTACTTTTTTCCCTTAGTCAATTTTTATTCTTCCGCCAAATTTAAATAAATATTGCTATGAAAGCAATAAACGCAGTGTGTATGTTCCACTGCACTAGAAAGTTAACATCTAAGGCTACAATAAAATATATTTATTGACTAACTTTAAATGAGAGGGCTTGAAGAAGTGCTCACTATCCCGTGAATAGGCAGACTGTAATATGTTTGAGGGGAAGGTGCTCACTGGAGTTGATGAGGAACTGGTTGGTGAGGCCCGGATGGTCGACGTCGTGGATAGTGGCTGCGAAGAGCGCCGCCATCACCTCGAGTGGCGTGAAGACGGACTCGAGAGCCGGTGTGTTGAGAAGCACGTTGGTGGACTGCGTCACGTCGGCCGCGTGCAGGCTGTTGTGGAACGGGTTGTCCTTTACGTAGTGGTCCTCCAGCGTCATCATGAACGTCACGAACGTCTTCGGCGGAATCATGAACGTCTTCAGCAGCTCCCGGCTCTGCACAAACAAACAGCAAATTGTAATCCTCTACGACATTCTTGACGCAACATTGTTACAACTATTATACTGTATACGGACTCTAGATGCACACAGCGCTACAAAAATAACGATAACTTGCTATTTGACTCAAAGTTCAGATAGCGTTTTTATCAAAATAGGGTCGTATCCAGAACGAGCAAAAGCAGTGTAATGGTAAGTCCTGATTCAAATACCAATCAATCTCGGCAAAAAGAAAACCTCTTGCATTTTTTTAAAACAATAACCATCTACTATTCAAGTTTGGTGTGTCAGACAACGAATTTTTTTCTGTCAACAGGTTAATGGCCACGTAGAGAATACTAGCTTTCCTAATTTAATGACAACAATTTTATGTTTATTTGACTGGGAAATGTTGTATGTAAAAGACAGCAAAAACCCTTGTAGCCATAAATCACGTAATTATTAATACCCAAGTAAATGAAAACATATATTTATATTTGCATCAACACTGTAATTCTGTGTACGCTTAGTCGAAAAATTTGATTACATCCTGTGAAATTCTGAATGTCACATTTCGTTCGATGTAGAATTTGAACAGGCGAGGATCTACCAGCAAATCGTTTCTACGAGATTTTTTACCATACGCAAAAAAATAAAAACAAAGCTGTTTTGCCATTCGAGAGAAGAAAGTAAAGTTTTAATGGAACAGGGGAAAAAAATCTACTTCCAAAAGAAAACATTTTTTAAAATCCTGCATATGGTATTTATTTTAATTTAGTATTCGTATAACTACCAGTTATATAAAACTGCACATGACACGGAAGAGCAGAAGGCTTGCCATGAAAAACATCGTGGAGAAAGAAAAAAAGGGGGAGAAGGTGATAGGGGGAGGAGGGGAGGAGGAGCGAGAGGTGCTTAAGGAGTGGGGAGGAGGAGCGAGAGGTGCTTAAGTAGAGGGGAGGAGGATCGAGAGGTGATAATGGAGGGGGGAGTGGTTAGTTGGAGAGGGGGAGGTGAATGGGGAGGGGGATAGGGAGAGAGAGAAAGAGAGAGAAGAGAAAGTGAGCTACGTGACAACCAGGCAGCCACAGTGCAGCAGTATGATCAACAGGACGAGAGGTTGTGGCGACTGCATGGTAATATCGATCCCACGGTGACTTACTGACGAGTCCTCGGGGACATCCTCGCGAACACTGCGGCTTGACGGTGTAGCGGGTCAAGGTCTGCTGTGTCTCCGGTAGGACACAACCTACGCTGTTATGAATCACGTCAGCGCGAATAAGCCAAGCAAACTGCAGCGGCGCGTCGGTATCCGGGCCAGGAGAAGAATCCCAAACACATTGCTACATACAGCACCGAAGCACCAGTGGATCTCCCTTCACATCTGCACAGTATTCGTGACAATTACGCCACCACGAAATTACATAACGCTTGGCAACACTAGGTACGGGGTCTGTCTGTGAACCCATGCCGAGAAGAAGCAGTTTTCGAGATGCAGCCATCAACTTGGCGTGCCGTTCGTTGCTTCCCAGCATAACAACCAGCCTACAGCAACGGTGCATGTATAATGTATCTGAGTGGCTCATCATGACTGTCCTCTCTCGCCGATAGCTTATATCGTAGCTATTACCTTGTATAACAACATTAAAGCTCTGCTAAGTCTTATACATAACTTATATGTTTAATTACCATTAAAATTCCATAGTCAAGATTTATATATACAATAAAGCGCAGTTCTAGCCATTCGACAGCCTTTGGTACACGATCAAATTACCCATTTACTGCGATTTACAACCTTAGTTATATTATATTAGTTTTCAATCACTGAAATCAATGATGTTTTTAAAAGGTCGTGAACGAATGATTAGCAGAGATTTTGTAACATTCTCTCATATATTTCAATGTAGTGTGTTTCTCCAGCCAACTTCCTCCGCAATCATATTCAATTGTTAAAAAAATTGAAAGAATGACTCTGGACAGCTGGCATTACTGAGATTCCAGATGTCTGTGCAGTGGACCCTGCGGTTTGTAACCTTTCTATGCCCGTGAAACATTTATGAATATAAAAATGGCACACTTGTTAAATCTTCGTAATAAGGTAATGAATTCTGTAACATTATTTGATACTCCATGAATTTGTACATTCTTGTAAAAGGTAAGAAACTTCGAGTGCTCATAATTGTATTGGTAGTGACATTTTGTAACTTTTCCTTAATTTATTTCGTATAGCAACAGGGAAAATGTCAGCTGCAACGAAATACTTAAATTATCAATCAAATACATGTTTGGATTTCATTCTCGACAAGTGTTCCTGAATGTGTTCGCTCAGCAACTGATCATCTAATTTATATTAATTGGTAGTTTTCAGACATGTATGGAATACCCTAATTATCTCTAACTATAAAAATTAGTGGATTGTGTAGTTGAAAAATATATATTTCATGGAAGAAAAGAAAATGTCGCCGAATTCACGTCTAGACAACGAGCAATAAGACACTAAAAACTGTATTTGTACTACACACCTCCCCTACCGCAGCCGTTCGACTCAATAACACACAACACACGGTGTGCGGAGTCGATGCCACGCGCTCGGGTCGTGCAATACACGCGCGGTGGATGACTCCGGAGCCAATCACACTGAGTGGCGGCTATAGGCTGTTCACTGTCAATTGAGCACTTTTGAAAGCCCTGCTTACGATCTACTTTTCTCTTTATTTCGTATAAATCCCCCATATGGAAAATTAACACTACCGTGGCCACTGATAACTTTATTCATACGCTGCCCAAGTAAATCCGCGGAATTGTTTGAAACATAAATATGTTACTTATATGAAAATTAAAACTCTAAACTTTTATAAAACAAGAAACTCTAACTTCATTGACCATAAATCTCAACATTACACTCACAATACAAGCAATATGACGCCAAGTCTTAAGAACTATTTTTATAAATTCGCTGCCAACTTAAATGGTAGCCTGCATGCCAATGTGTGCTTCTAGCGTACATGTAGTTACGGGCAGTGTTTTTTTTAAGGTTTCTTTTATAAGTGCTCTATTTACCGTGAACAGTCTTTACTAGCAGGAACTCTTGTCACATACTGGTGCATCAGCTGATGCGCAGATGTGTTCGCCCCCCTCAGTGGTGCCAACTCAACAAGAGTCATGATTTGCAACTTATAGCCGGTTGACTCGCCAAGTATTAAAACAACTTTTGAATAAATTACCATTCGGCAAATTCGCACATTTTAAAGAAAATATACTGAATAGAGTATTAATATACTGAATACCTGTAATACTCACATTGAATTAGAAATAATAATCCTGCGTAATAATATTTTTTGAATTAGGATTTTCTTCGTAATTAAATATGTTTATTCACACTTATTTATTTAATATATACATGTTAGGTATTTCGAATGCCTCCGAACAGCGATATGGGCTCGGTAGTGGAATATTAGGTGTTCAGGAATTGAAAAGGAATCGTCCAGGGCATATATTAAAATTAAATTAAAAACTGGCGTAACAGTAAAATTTTTTTTTCTTTTAAATTTTTAAACTTTTGCAGGTTCAATTCAAGAATACTTGTCATTACGTCAATAAAAATTTTATTATTAAAATTTAGAGAAATAATGAGCTGTGTGTTAGAAAAACCTAGACGTGTTTCAAAAATTTTCAAGCGTGAAATCTCTACAAATATATTTTGTGCGTTTGAGGTCCAGGCGAGGAAGCATGACGTGCTGACCTTGAAGTCTTCGTTGTGCCGCATGCAAACATCGTACATTATGTACTTGAGGCTGTTTTAGCCATTCAAGGCACAGGAGCGAGGGAGCTATAAGTGCTACACCGACAAGCGTACTTATCGCCCGGCTCACCTACAGGAAAGGTTCTGAAATAGTGTGCAGTACTCATGTTATACCGCTGCAACTATGGGACTTTAAGCGGTGGCCCTATCATTTTATCAGTGCAAATTATGTATCAAAGTTAGCTACATGTCCATATACTAGGTTAGAGTGATCTGCGCCAAAGCGGTATGAAAGGGCAGTTTTTTTTAGCAATGTTGGAGAGCTCATAAATAGTGTTTGTAATGTGCGTGGTGTCTTGAAAGTAGACTTTTTACCTCGTTTCAAGTATATTTTATCTTCGTACATTAGTACATACGATGCGCATTTAGTAGTATCTTAAAAAAACATGTGTTCTAAACACTTTGCGACACAGTTCAAGCTCCAGGTACACAGTCCTGTTAAGAAGTCTTAGTAGATTGTTTGATACAGTGTGTATTCATATCAACTGTTGCCAACTGAAAAAACGTTTGTGCAAATTTCATCTACAAGCAAACATGAATAATACTTTTATAAACATTTCCAATAGAAAATTTCTTTGCTCAAATTTCTTGTGTCTCATACTAAACTACAATTTCAAAGAGTCAACAATTAGTGTTACAGTAATTTACCACACATAATTAATGATTACGCAGATTGTACAAAAAAATTATTTGTGTCATTGTAATTTTTTATATTATGTAAAGAAAGGTTGTCAATTGTGTGTAAAATGGAATAAATGTACTCTCTGTGGGCTGATGTAGCATAAACTCTCAAGCGTAGAGAGAAAACCACAAATTGGAAACCTGGAACCAACATCAGTGAAGTCCCCTATTAAACTTGCTATTTGGATTCACATGAAGGGAGAGGGGACCTCAATTTTTTTTANGTGGATGACTCCGGAGCCAATCACACTGAGTGGCGGCTATAGGCTGTTCACTGTCAATTGAGCACTTTTGAAAGCTCTGCTTACGATCTACTTTTCTCTTCATTTCGTATAAATCCCCCATATGGAAAATTAACACTACCGTGGCCACTGACAACTTTATTCATACGCTGCCCAAGTAAATCCGCGGAATTGTTTGAAACATAAATATGTTACTTATATAAAAATTCAAACTCTAAACTTTTATAAAACAAGAAACTCTAACTTCATTGACCATAAATCTCAACATTACACTCACAATACAAGNAAACTCTAAACTTTTATAAAACAAGAAACTCTAACTTCATTGACCATAAATCTCAACATTACACTCACAATACAAGCAATATGACGCCAAGTCTTAAGAACTATTTTTATAAATTCGCTGCCAACTTAAATGGTAGCCTGCATGCCAATGTGTGCTTCTAGCGTACATGTAGTTACGGGCAGTGTTTTTTTTAAGGTTTCTTTTATAAGTGCTCTATTTACCGTGAACAGTCTTTACTAGCAGGAACTCTTGTCACATACTGGTGCATCAGCTGATGCGCAGATGTGTTCGCCCCCCTCAGTGGTGCCAACTCAACAAGAGTCATGATTTGCAACTTATAGCCGGTTGACTCGCCAAGTATTAAAACAACTTTTGAATAAATTACCATTCGGCAAATTCGCACATTTTAAAGAAAATATACTGAATAGAGTATTAATATACTGAATACCTGTAATACTCACATTGAACNCAAATTCGCACATTTTAAAGAAAATATACTGAATAGAGTATTAATATACTGAATACCTGTAATACTCACATTGAACTAGAAATAATAATCCTGCGTAATAATATTTTTTGAATTAAGATTTTCTTCGTAATTAAATATGTTTATTCACACTTATTTATTTAATATATACATGTTAGGTATTTTGAATGCCTCCGAACAGCGATATGGGCTCGGTAGTGGAATATTAGGTGTTCAGGAATTGAAAAGGAATTGTCCAACATCAGTGAAGTCCCCTATTAAACTTGCTATTTGGATTCACATGAAGGGAGAGGGGACCTCAATTTTTTTTANCCAACATCAGTGAAGTCCCCTATTAAACTTGCTATTTGGATTCACATGAAGGGAGAGGGGACCTCAATTTTTTTTATGTATACTTAAACGGGAATATTTATAATTTTTTTATCAATCTGTTATCCTGTATTATAACGCTAAAAATAAAATAAATTTATTTTTTGCCACAGGTGTACACAATGGATTACAATCTAATTATATGTATAATAATTTGTAAAGGCAATAACCTTTAAACAGTAAAGTATATATAATTCAAACAAAGTAATGTGTGATTTCCGAAATCCTTTCGACGAAGAATGCAGTGATCTCGCTGACCAGATATGGAACCAAACTACAAACACTTAACGCATGAAAGGTTCACTTGAACGTACAATTGCTGTGTACAGTCGCGCAAACATCCTACCTAGTTACGTCACCGGACGGGCTGCACCGCGATAGACATGCAGTATCGGGCAACGTCGTGCTTGCGGGAGAAATGGGTTCAGAGGCGTCGGTAAAGTTGGCAGCCATGCAGACTTCTCCGGCAACGCAATAATGCACATACCGACCTCTCCTGTTTCTTTAGGCTGCCCACTCTACAATTATGCTTGACTGGTTGCCGCCACACAAACTTGCAGGGGCAAGTGCAGAGTCAAGTGGTATGGAAGTGTGTTTGTTACCACACTTCCTTGTGTTTGAGGGAGTATCGATTATGAATTGCCAACCTAACATCAAGAGTCTTAAATTACCCAGCTACTTTAACGTCAGTTATATTTTTGTGTTGGAGCATAACACTGTAGAAAAACTGTAAGTGTGAAGAGGGCCTGGAAGGTTAACAGCGTACACACATGTTTTAAAATAGTAGTTTTCTCATAATATANACTGTAAGTGTGAAGAGGGCCTGGAAGGTTAACAGCGTACACACATGTTTTAAAATAGTAGTTTTCTCATAATATATGTGGCAAACTGATTGATATGATTAGGCATGTGAACAAAACTAATAAATAAAATAAAATTTTACAAAAATACTGTTGATATTACAAATTCAGGTAGGTGAATAATATTTTTTTTTTCCAGGAAAAGGGTTTAAATAGTGAATGACTGTTAAAACCAATCAACATTTTCAATATAATGCTACANTTTTTTTTTTCCAGGAAAAGGGTTTAAATAGTGAATGACTGTTAAAACCAATCAACATTTTCAATATAATGCTACAATTGTACATTAATTCCATTAAATATGTAATGAGAGGAACATAACTATTCAAACATGATATATTCGTTTGAGACATGTAATAACGTAATTTTGTGAATTAAATTCACTGTTATGCACTTGACAACAATGCTGTGTGTATGTACGGAGAAATATCATCAAGAAGTGACAAGGAATATTTTTTTTCCGATTCGGAGGAGTTTAAAGAAGTACATAATTGCCGTTTTAAATGGCGGTAAGCGTATTTTGTGTTTGTCTTCNTTCCGATTCGGAGGAGTTTAAAGAAGTACATAATTGCCGTTTTAAATGGCGGTAAGCGTATTTTGTGTTTGTCTTCTAAATAAATCCAGATATATATTAATGTATGTCAAACGGAGCGTCTGGAATGGTGATGCCTCAATACCAGATAAGCTAGTCTGCGATGTATTGGAATACTTCTGAGAATCAGTGCAGCAGTATCCCGTTTTTCCGCGAAGATAAGCTTTTCTAAGCTAGGAAATAAACGCGCTGAAAGAGATGCGAGATTCTCTGAATTGAGGGTTGTTTGGAAAGAGCTATTTTTACCGCTNTCCGATTCGGAGGAGTTTAAAGAAGTACATAATTGCCGTTTTAAATGGCGGTAAGCGTATTTTGTGTTTGTCTTCGAAATAAAACCAGATATATATTAATGTATGTCAAACGGAGCGTCTGGAATGGTGATGCCTCAATACCAGATAAGCTAGTCTGCGATGTATTGGAATACTTCTGAGAATCAGTGCAGCAGTATCCCGTTTTTCCGCGAAGATAAGCTTTTCTAAGTTNAAGCTAGTCTGCGATGTATTGGAATACTTCTGAGAATCAGTGCAGCAGTATCCCGTTTTTCCGCGAAGATAAGCTTTTCTAAGCTAGGAAATAAACGCGCTGAAAGAGATGCGAGATTCTCTGAATTGAGGGTTGTTTGGAAAGAGCTATTTTTACCGCTCGGAATGTAAACGTAAACTTTACGTTACTGTCAGTTAGTGCGGTAAAGAAAACTTAACGCGCTTAGCTAAAACAATCCGTTCAGCTGTACACAAAACTTTCCAACAAAGGCACGCCGTAGAGCTCTCTACGATTTCTCAGAACTACGCAAACTTGTGAGAGCCATTTATTACAGGCGCTGTCTGGTTGGAATTATTCTGCGCCAAGTTGCCACAGAAGCGATTTTATACTCTTCGCCCGAGTCACTGAACTAATCATCACTAATTGTATATTTTGCGTAGTTACCCACATCTGAAATTGTGAATGTATTTTAAAATCACAGAAACCACTATTACACTGTTTTGGTACACAAAAGGTCAATTTCAACCAACATTGTACATGAGAGTTGGGCCAACAAAATATTTTCATTCGACGACAGGCTGAAAAGAACNGCCACAGAAGCGATTTTATACTCTTCGCCCGAGTCACTGAACTAATCATCACTAATTGTATATTTTGCGTAGTTATCCACATCTGAAATTGTGAATGTATTTTAAAATCACAGAAACCACTATTACACTGTTTTGGTACACAAATGGTCAATTTCAACCAACATTGTACATGAGAGTTGGGCCAACAAAATATTTTCATTCGACGACAGGCTGAAAAGAACNGGTCAATTTCAACCAACATTGTACATGAGAGTTGGGCCAACAAAATATTTTCATTCGACGACAGGCTGAAAAGAACTTACTTCGTTGTATTCGCCGTTAGACTGTTCGATTTTCAAACAAACTTTTTTCAAAGTAAATTGATGCTCTAGTTATTACCGTACTTCGAGTTTTTCGAGTACGAATCCGTACAACAAAATTTTCTTCGATGGATCTGACGGTTACTTTAGTCTGACATACGCCATAACCAAAACTTGANGAATCCGTACAACAAAATTTTCTTCGATGGATCTGACGGTTACTTTAGTCTGACATACGCCATAACCAAAACTTGACACGTGGAACAAAATAGCTGTGCCATGTGAGCATCCCACGTATAAGAAGCCAGCCCGCAGTGGTGTTGAGGGTCATCGCATGTGTTCGGGTTGGTTTCACCACTAAAACGTCAGTATGTGTTTTAAAGACTAAGTTTAAAACAAGGGTATGTATCACCTTTAAATTCTTTATCGTCAAGCAAGAAACGGTAAGGGGTACCAGGAATTCATATTCAAGATTCTATTATGATGATAAACAGCTCATTTTAAAGTTCATAAAAGATGTTCATTCACGGTCCCTTCGTAAATATTGCAAACGTTTGCATGCATAATCACGTCTCTCATTTACTAGACAATTATATCGCTGAAATACATGCGCTGTTGTTATCAATATGTAAGAAAAGATTACAATTATGCTTCACTAATAAAATTATATACAAATATGTGTGTTTAATATTTTCAACATTATGGAAAAAACTGCGTATGAATAGGCACATTTTGGGGCGGGTGTAGCCTATCCATCGTAGTGACGGAACTTTAGGTTGGAATCCGAAAGGGACCGTACGTAGCCCCTGAAGACATAAACAAGTGAGATCACAAGATAGAGGAGCAGTGGCGTGTGTTGAGAAATCCATCATTACCGATAACTGATTTTCATGAAGAATTTCCACGCAGGCTACATACAGGATTCATTATGTTACGTGGGCACATGCAGTTTACCTTTGGGTAACTGCCGCGCGTCTTGTTTAGGAAATTGTGTTAATTGAGTAGGCCAATCAAAACTAGGTTGCTTCGGTACTTAACATATACACGTGCAGACAGCTAACACGAGTAACAACTTAAACCATCCGATAACGAAAGTTGAACTGAAATAAACTGTTTAGGTAAAAAAAAAAAGACAATGGCTCTTTTCGCGAAAACCGGGTGGCTAGCAATCAGCAACGTTTGCAGTGTTTCTGAATGCAAAATATTCTGTCAGATTCGCCGTGCTGGTCGCAGGGCCGCAGTCAATGAAACCATGGAAAAAATTCCAGCGCGCTGATAGTTACCTGAAATGAAGCGTAGGCCACGGCTGTGAGAGGTCTGTGGTTGGACAGCTCGCCTATCCTGAAGATGTCGATGCCCCACCTGTCGATCTCTCCAAGCATCTGCAACAAGACGAGACTGTGAGGCCACAGCACATGCAAAAATAGCAGCTCAAAAGCACTGGGGAAATATGGCAGCGTGCACATTTATCTGTAAGCAGCAAACATATTGAAATACAAATATAAATCTATACTTGTTATGACTGGCACCAAAATAAAACAAAATCATCTGTGAACATGTATTCACTACAGAATATCACATATACCTATTTAGAATTTCGGTCTCGTTACCTTGTAGGATAATGGAAATTTTGCGGAATGATGTTTTACGTGGGAAGATTTTTGTAACAAAGTTTATTTAAAGGACACAATTCACTTTTCAATTGGAAAACATCACAAGGACCTTACTTACACAAACTGTCATTCACCAGTTTTGTGGCTGCAGATAATTACAGTGAAAGCAGATTGATAAATTTGTGGTTTCAATTTTTACTGACAACTACGATATTATATTTACAAAAGAACACGCTTATATACGGTGCAATGTACCTTCAAACCGGGTTGACAGAAACCACATCAAGTTCGTGGATTTTTCCCAAATCTCCTTACAATTTTTATATTAAATATTTTGTCACTCAAGATATAAGGCAGTTATTTCATATGCCTCGCACACTTATGTTTGAATGGTGAAAGCTGCTTGGAATTTAATTCTGCTGTCGACAAAAACTACTACACTCTAATATTTGAATCCCTACCATTATTAAAAGTGATACGTGATTTATAATAATTTACAGTGATTCGTGCAGTTCCGGGAACTAATTTCTCCGGAAATCATGCGTATTCTCCAGTCGGTCGTGATATATAGACTGCATGATTTTTCAGTGAACATCATTTCACCGATTTAAATCACTGATACGGTAGGGCAGAATTTTTCGGTCGTGAAAACGCTCTTGCTGTAAATATATTTTACGGGGATGTATAAATAAAAAATATTGTCTTAATTCAAGCATCTTACAAATTTGGCAAACATATAGTAATCAATATACCAGTTGCTGCCGACTGGCTCTTTTAAGTGAAGTTCTGCACAAATTACAGTACAGTCGGTGGATCTTTGTATCTCTAAACTGTATTTGTGCTGATTCCGCCGGTTTGCAGTCAAATTTCACCTGCTTGACGCAATGTCCCTTTGTCTGTAATGCTGCAGCAGTTCTAATGGGGGGGAACTCAACTCTTGAAAATATACAATGCATCCAAAACGAAGAACCTAGAATTAATTTTAGTCATTTGATATATTGGTGGAAAATGCCACAATATAATTCAAGTATTGTAGACAAAAATTGCAATTAATTCTAAGCAAAAATTGTTGGTGTAAAATAACGTAACTACAAAAACGAAAATAAAATGTATGGTTGGTAAAAAGAGGGGGGGGGAGGAATTAAGGGCGCTGTAGTTGAAGTCAATGATGGAAGAGGGGGTGGTAGGGTGGCTCACCTTGCCCAGCTCCTCCTCGTGCTGCGTTTCGACGCCGTACTTGGGCACCTTCTCTCCGGTGAAGCTGTTCGTGTGGCAGAGAGGCTTCTTGACGCCAGAGATTTGTGACATGGTGCCGGTGCCATGGCGGGGCCGCTCCTTCTTCTTCGTCTGCCGCGGCTCCGTGTCCTCTACGCGCAGCGAGGGCAGGTCTAGCTCCTGCTGCTTGTCTAAAACACGACAACACCGATGCTTAGACACGCCTGCCTACTCTCACACAGCGCATTTCAAGTATTCATCACTATTCAGCCTCTCACCCAGCAGGTCCGGGATTCATTCCCCGCCACCTACACTTGCGGCTCTGGCTTACCACCATACTTCACAAGGCAATCGCAAGCAATCGTGAAACCATCCTGCCGAACCCTCCCCTCCCCTCCCGCAAAAAGGTTTCGAACAACGGTTTGAAACCTGCGTATTTATAACGGCAAGCAAAGAGAATCATACAAAACACATTTTACAATTTGCATTGACAAAGATTTAAAGCACGAGGAAAACTACTGTGCAGATATTTATTATCTGAAGTCTTATATTTGACGCTATTCCCCACCTGTGGGGTACTAGGGTCCTCAATTTAATGTTAGATGGCACAGACTATAAGGTGCCTTGAAGGTTGAGGGTATACCAAACAATAACTTCATCACGTTTTGGGTTTTAAACGGGTTTAATTGACGGGCAATTTATTCATACATTCCCAGAACTTTTCCGGGAGTTTATACATACTTTCCCAGCACCTTGTGCTGGTAATTTACGCATACGTTTCGACCCTGCAAGTTCTTGGCCTGAAGGGCTGATTATAATGTTCTGGCTACGTTTCCGATGCTGCGGGGGCTTTAGGTGACAGGACACGTCCCTAAGTGATGACGTTGTTACTTTTCTGTACTTGTTGTGGGGTAGTGGTTCCGGCAGTTGAGGTCTGGTGAGTTGGGTGGCCCCTGTTACAGGCCCTCTGACTGGCTGTGGTTGGCTTGTTGCACGTAGCTGGCTTCCTCTTGGCATGGCACTCCTTGTTGGAGCTCACCACTCGCTCCCGTTCGCGGCGTAGGGTGGTACTGACTCGTTACATCCCTACCACATCCCAGCGAGGGATCCCTGGAGGGCCCCCACACCAGCCTCTGCATTCTCGGCGCGGGGCTGCACTGGATTATTCCCACTCTCTCGACATGGCGCTCCTCGTTGGAGCTCACCAGTCGACTCCGCCTTCTCGGTGCGTTATTGTAACTGACTGACTGGTGACTGACTGACTTAACTGACTCGCGTCCCGGCGTGGTGAAACTACTCGTCCGATGTAACTCTGGCAACTGTTTAACTGATTCTGCCCTGCGCCCCGAACCCCGCATTTCGCGTCCAGATATGGCTGACCCCTTAATGTTGTGATTCTCGCCTGGTTGACTTCCACGATCCGGCTCCCNGATTCTCGCCTGGTTGACTTCCACGATCCGGCTCCCAATCCTGACTACCAGCGCGTCCCGGTGTGGCGGTACCGAACGCCGCGCCACCTGCTGCTCGTCGGCTTTCCGGCAACAGGGTTTCACTAACTGACTGATGCGACTGACTCACTTGGCCGAGGTCCGATCTCCCCGGCCTCGGTAAACTATTGCACTGACTTCCTATCTCGGCGCGATTCTAACTGACTGGTTGACGTAACATTCTCCTGGCGCGGAGTATCGCAGCCTCCGACGGACCCGATATCACTGACCCCTTGTCACGAAAAACTGCTTATATCGTCTCTTGACTCCCTCCCTAAGTTCCTACACGTGTCTCCCTTGTTAAGGGAGGGATATAGGAGGAGGGCGCTGTACAAACATACTTCATACAAGCACCATGGTTCTTGAAGGTTGGGCGGGAAGGGGGTGGTGTGGGCCAGTTGCCCCTGCCATACGCTGTCAGCCATTTTATCTGGCGTGAACNGGGTGATTGTGACAGCGACGTTCTCTACTTACTATATGTGCCACGCGTCATATTTGTAGTTTTTAGCGCGGTGTCAAAAATATATCTAAAAAATAATGTCTCAGTTAGGAAACTCCTAACAGAAATTTATTTTAACAGTGCGTTGCTAGAGTTTACAAAGTATCTTTCAAACTGACAACCTACATTGACAAGTTAATTATATTAAAACATTTACTTGTGTGGGTAAATGAAGCACACAGCCAATGAAACTCTTAATGAAGACACTGGTCTCGTCTCAACGCCCAAAGCACTGAACTGTAATGCAGTATTTAAGAGATAGCTGCAACATTCCAATTCTTTACAGGTGAAACGTGTGTAGCAAATATATATACAGTCGTCTGCATATGTCTCCATATAATTAAGAAAAGTTTTTTTTATTTAATAATACAAAAATAGTACCCTGATGTGCACAATGTTTTCACACTTCAACTCGTGGGTGGTTTGTAGCGCTTTTATCTTTGGTCGATAAACTCAGTTGTTCAGTAGTTCCTGTAAACATGTATTCCAAAAATGTTAGAACGTAGTTCAAACATCAGATTAGTGGGCGCGTTTAAGTACCGATAACCCAATGCATGTTTAAATATTCTAGTCGCCCACAATCGGGAGGGAAAGTGCTACGTTTCTGGAAAGGATTTCAAACTATGTATTTTCTGTTAATATATTGAGAAATTTAAAAATAAAAAGTTTCCGAATATTTTAACATGAAGACTTCCCTGTCTCTTCACTTTCCTACGTTTTGTCCCAAACGGGAGTAAACATTTTTACACCAATACTAATATAAACTGTTCATGTGTCACATATTTCGTTCATTCGATTACGACGTTTTTACGTAAGAACAAGAAGCCTGCAAGCATCCTGAACAAAACCCCTAGAGCGTAATATTGAGCTACAAAGATCGAAGGTGCAGCCTGACAGACACCGAAAGGCTACAAACCCCTCCGAGGTTACTGAAAGATGAACAGGCGGAAGAGGATGTTTGGACCTTGTAACTGGGTCTCGGCGCTGAATAGGTGCGTTATATCGGCACTACGCACGGCCAAAGTGTTTACGGCAAGCCATCAGGCAAGAATACCACGCTGTAGCAGTCTCCGGCAATTCCTCTGGGATAGTGTTGAAAGCAATGTCCTGTTTCCTTTGACCCACAGCTCTGTGGTCAGCGACTAGCTTCTTCTCACCGCTGCAGTACGACAATTCGTCAGAGATTCTCATTCCATTAGTATAGCGGACAAGACCGTGATGTTTTCTTTTTTCTAAGCATTTATGTTTTCTCTTGCGTCATCCTACACTACTTCAACTCTTCTCCCTTCTTTCTGCCTATTATCCAGGTTTGCCGGATGCGATAGCCATGCGCCCTGTAGTGTATGAAACGCAAATATTTTTTTAGTTGTATAAATTCAGCCTTTGATCCTGTTCTTCTCTGGTTCGTTTCTAGTTCGTATCTGTGTTCTTATCACCGAGAGCGTTTCCCGCGACCAATAAATATGCTACCATCACCTGTTCCCAAGCCCGTTCTTATCGCGACATTGCACTTTGCGAAAGGGAAATTTTAAAAAAACACGGTAACCCACTGACCCGAAATTGACGTCAACGGTGCCCGGGGATATCAGATCTGCCGATAAGGGAGGGGGAAGCAGATATGGGCACTGCACGCGTAAGAGAGGAGGGAGTAGGCGTGGTTCTGAACTGCATCAGCTGTCGGGGGACGCTCCTGCTTCCAAAAAATTTGGAGGCAGCGGCGGGTAACTGGGTCAGGCCACCGTGACGTCAGAGCGCCGCTTGCTGGGACACGCTGATAGGTCACGTCAAGCCGCGCCTGGAAAACAGGTCGTAGCCAATTAGGAGACTGCACGAACACACCGTCCTCATTTTTTTTTTTGGTTCAGATGCTGACACTTCGCCACGAGCCGACGTTACACGGATGCGTGTGTGTGGCATCCCTATCAGCTCTGACATCTGACTAGCCACCCGCCTCTGCAGTCACCTCAGACACAAAATGCAGACTAACCACAAATTTTTTTATCTGAAACTTGCTTTGCTGGAATAGGTATTCCGTTCCACAGATTCTCGGCTTGTGTATGGTATAAGCAGAAATACTTTTGCTAAAATTTTTGCGACTTTCCTAACACGCATTTTTTTAAAATCCTTTCTCGAAGTCCACTGAAATCGTATTATTTTATCTAATTTCTCTCGAATACCGCTAAATGTTGACTTTCGAGGCTATGTGCCCTGTATTTAATACAACAAAAGAAAAAAATTCTAACTTCCTCTTTCGCATATCTCGCTGTTTTCCTGTGACGCTTAGACTGGATAGACCTNAACAAAAGAAAAAAATTCTAACTTCCTCTTTCGCATATCTCGCTGTTTTCCTGTGACGCTTAGACTGGATAGACCTGTTATGAACAGACACACACAGTCAATAATTACCAAATATTTTGAAACTGCATAAAAGGACTTTTGATGATTTAATGTATGATTCTTATACTTCACATACTAAATAATTTATACATAGCTTAAAAAATAGTTTCAGCCAGTTATCATATCAAGCCAAACAAAACGTTTCTTAAATTTTATGATGCGGATCGGTAACCAACTCAAGTGCTATCACTTAAATAACCTTCAGTAATTTTTTTTTCCTATATTGTACTAATTTTATAACTGCTCTCACGATCACAACAGAAGGAATAAAATAAAAGAAGTAATCNATTTTTTTTTCCTATATTGTACTAATTTTGTAACTGCTCTCACGATCACAACAGAAGGAATAAAATAAAAGAAGTAATCAAACGTGCGCTGAGTTTTCTAATTCGTGGTAAGATTACGTACAAATCAAAATTTAAATTGCAAATTCAAATGAACTTCGTTATAAGGCACATAACGGAAAATAATTTANTCAAACGTGCGCTGAGTTTTCTAATTCGTGGTAAGATTACGTACAAATCAAAATTTAAATTGCAAATTCAAATGAACTTCGTTATAAGGCACATAACGGAAAATAATTTATTAAAAGTAAGGTATACCCAACTACACACATTCTAGAAAGTGTAGAAATTATTTTTACTTGGCCAGACGGAGCCGAAAAAAAAATTGTCAAACTAATTTCAACGGCGAAGACTTGCATATAATGCTGGAATATATTACGACTGCTTTCTAGAATTCTTGGAGTTATAATGTAGCACACTTACGCACGTAAAATGTCATCCGAAACTTCACCTGTTTATTATACTCCTGTATTATTTTTAATTACGCAGGAGGATTTGAACGCGAGTACTGTTTCTCTCCAGTTTTTCNTGTTTATTATACTCCTGTATTATTTTTAATTACGCAGGAGGATTTGAACGCGAGTACTGTTTCTCTCCAGTTTTTCACCGCATCAACAGGACCTCTTAAGTGGTCTCTGAGCAGAAATTTACGATCAATAATTAACTGACGATACATCAGTTGAGAAACCACACGAAGTGAAGAGTCACGTGTTGCAATTTGCTTTGCGATTCCCCGGGAATAAAGGAACAAAAGGAACGTCATTTATGCTGAACAACACACGATTCGACCAAAAATCATGTGCTTGTATTAAAAAACAGCCTATTTTGCCAAATATCTTCTGTTAATACTCCGCAATAGTTGACNCCAAAAATCATGTGCTTGTATTAAAAAACAGCCTATTTTGCCAAATATCTTCTGTTAATACTCCGCAATAGTTGACTAGCACGAATATTCTTGGTTTCTATGCTCAACAACTTAAATTCGCCCATAATAGATTATTACATTTTATATGGTTAGATTTGCCGATCGCTTTGAATGCTGAACTACGACTCTGGAGACCCAGTGGCCACAGCAACCGCGGTGGTCTAGACGTCAAGATTACTCGCTTCCCACCAAAGAGAACCGGATTTCATTCCCGGCGGGGTCACCCGAATTTTCTCACATGGCAGTCGTTGCCGTTGGCCGGCGGGTTTTCTCGGGAATCTTCTGCTTCTTCCACCCTTCCATTACACCGATTCTCTACCTTCGCCTAGTTTCACCGTCACCAGCGCTCAAGACGTTATGCGTCTACGAAAACTTCTTAAGAGCTCTGACTCCTTAGTAAAATATTGTATGTGTAATCAGTGTTTACGCATAGAAGCATTGGCTTATCTCGGTAAATAATTGTCCTGGGAATACGTTCTTCTCCGGGAAAGGTGAAAGCTAATGTCACGAGTTTTTTACTTTAACCCATTTAAACATATTCAAAGAGAAACATTTTTTAATGGTTTTGAAAAATAGCATTTGTTTCAGGGATTCCCTGGCCAGTATCATTAAGGGAAATTAGCAAATTACGAAGTGGCATCTGTAGTTTAATCCACTGGATTGCATCACGTTTAATAGTATCCTACTGTCACANATTAGCAAATTACGAAGTGGCATCTGTAGTTTAATCCACTGGATTGCATCACGTTTAATAGTATCCTACTGTCACTAATTAAATTGCGAGAAATTCAGTTATTCGAGAACGCATATCGCAATCTTGGGAGGACAGGTCGCAATGTTTCCTTATAATCAGTCGTGACCATGACGTGTTTGAAAAGTTTTAGTACGGATCCGCCCTAAGGTCATATTTCACGATAACCTTTAATTTCATTATTTGAAAAATATTTATACAAGGACCACATAAATGTAAATATATGCAGTCAATTGATAATAATTTCCAAAATATAGCACCAAAAATTTGAAAATTTTGGAATATGGGAGCCTAAGTTTCTATGCTACAAATTAGCTCTGCCAAATAAATTACATATCACGCGATCTATATCATCTACACAACATATACACAAGCAGCCTGAATATTTTTTAAAATAGGTATTTGTAAACATATTTTCATTCGTACAAGAGAAAATAATATTTATGTATATATATTTTTTTTGGCGAATAAAAATGTGTTGGCAAAAACATCAATTTCTATTTTTTTAAATATTCAGGATACCAGTGCCGGAGTACCCATAATATGTTGTTTATATGATATAGATCACATTAAATGTGATACATTTTGTTAAGTAAATTAGGAGCATAGAAACTTGGGCTCTCTATTTCGAAATTCTCGAATTTTTGGTGCTATATTTTGAAAATTATAATCATTTGATAAGAATATTACATTTACGTGGTCCTTATATAAATCTCTCTCGGATAATGAAAAAAAAAATCGTGAAATATGCCCTTAACTGAGGCACCAGTGCGGCCTGGTCGACCACGGCCGCCCCTATAACAAGTGTACTGCATATTGAGACTTGGTTATGCTGGACGCTCGGCAGTTCTACGGTTATCGGCCTGGAGCGGAGGTCGGCTCCACTATCGCACACGACGACAGAGGACTGTCACTCCACGCAGCCACAAGAAACATTTTCAAAGACCTCCAGAACACTCGCAAACACATGTCGCAATCCGCGCCTCTAATCGAGCCTTTCTCACAGATCGCATCCCTGTATCATTTTTTTAGGACATCAAGCGTAATTTCAACGCTTTAAAGCAGAGAAAGAAATAGCAACAGTCATTCTTCAGATAACCTNCTCCCTGTATCGTTTTTTAGGACATCAAGCGTAATTTCAACGCTTTAAAGCAGAGAAAGAAATAGCAACAGTCATTCTTCAGATAACCTTACCAACTGACCACCAACAGAAAATGAGATGCCAGAGATTTTTCATTCGGTGACTAAATCACTGGCGGGGAGACAAGTTGCCGCGCCTGCTACGTTTGACAACAAAACACCGAACACGTGGTACCAGGTTAACTTCCCCAACTTCCCCTTCCGCCAAACTGTAACTGTTATTTAAGTCTGCTGGAAACCAGTTTTATAGAATCATTTTCGTATCAGAAAGCAAAAACATTTTCTAAACATGGAAAATCAACAAAAACAAAATGAATACGATACAAAGTAGTGTAGGTTTTTTGTGGGTACGCCATTCAAAGGCTAAAACCAAATTAAAAACTGGAAAACAACTAAGATATCTAAATTAAATCACTGCAGTTCTGCTTCTTGGGCACCGCAAAAAGGAGTATTTTCAACATAATTTACAAATATTTTTGCATTATTTTTTCTAATATTCGCTGCATTAATATCTAAACGACATTAAACGCTAGATGCGAATCGCAAGAAAAGAATGTTGAGGACGGGTAAAGAGAACGAGACGAGATTGAAATACAGCCTGCAATGTGGCTGAACTTGCACTAAAAAGTGTTTTAACTATATAAATGTAATGCCCACCATCAAATTTCAATTGATGTTCTTTCCTGAATGCCCAAATGATAAATGTACCGTCGCCGTTCTAAGATCGAAGGTTGTCGAGACTGATCAGACATTTAGCCGGTACCTGAAAATGTATTACCATTGGCTAGCTAACAATTAAAATTAGATGGAAATTCTGTAATTAACTCCACACCTTTGTACAAATTTCACTGGTTTGCAGTAAAATANAACAATTAAAATTAGATGGAAATTCTGTAATTAACTCCACACCTTTGTACAAATTTCACTGGTTTGCAGTAAAATACCACGGATTCGGGGCCTTTTGCACCATTCAACTTTGAGTGTTATGGCCATTAAATCCCTGAACAATAGGGAATATTNCCACGGATTCGGGGCCTTTTGCACCATTCAACTTTGAGTGTTATGGCCATTAAATCCCTGAACAATGGGGAATATTTTTAGAATCATCCATCAAGTGCGATGGCCAGCCTGCAAGCCGCCACGAACTTTATGGGCGCCATAAACCCGTTTACCTAGAAACTCGTAAAGTAGGGCGTTGCAAGCGTAAATATGGCTGGGAGCAGATGGTAAATGCGTGTCAAGCTGCAAGAGGCGCACCCAGTGTACACACGTGGGTTGGCGGGCAGGGCGCACGTGGTTATGTAGGCCGACGTACACAACGTGACGCCAGCTTCGTCACAGCTGTTCTCTGCTGCTGCTCTCCACAGTTCACACACAAACACACACGCGCGCGCTCCTGTTATCCATCGAGGGAACTAGAGTTTCGTTAGTTGACATGTTATCGTCGCCACTTTGCAGCAGTCGTCTATAACGCCTGTGAAGTTGAAGTGACGACAAGCTGGAGCAACGGCGGAATGCAAAAGCGGGAGAAATATGAGTACCCCAAGAAAACCAGTCGGCCAAATGCAACGTCCGAAANAGCAACGGCGGAATGCAAAAGCGGGAGAAATATGAGTACCCCAAGAAAACCAGTCGGCCAAATGCAACGTCCGAAAAATGCTAAAATCCGGACGCCACCGCCGTAAATCGAAGTGGGTTCGCCTTGGTGGGAGGTGAGTAGTGTGACCACTACACCATCGCGACTCCTGGAAACGATTGTAGCAAAGCAATACAACGCGTATTCGAGAGGGCCTGCATTAGATTCCCAACACAGCCTGTTCTCCCTGGTTCTCCTAAATCACTCTGAACGGATGCTGTGATGGTTCCTCAATGCGGGNATTCCCAACACAGCCTGTTCTCCCTGGTTCTCCTAAATCACTCTGAACGGATGCTGTGATGGTTCCTCAATGCGGGCCATGCTCCAGATTATCCGGTATACTGGTACAGTTTTCTGATGAACGCCTGTTAAAACTGCGTGTTTCCTTCGTAGATGGGCACCGAGATACGTTTCACTCCTACGCACCTGGCCAGCCTGCCTGCAGATTACCAGCTTTGTGAAGCGCTGGATGTTGTCACTCAGCACCTTCCTGTAGCGCTTTGCCCCACCTTTTCCAGACATTTGCCACCCTTCCCACGTCCAGTAACGTTAGCTTATCCCGGTTGTGGCTGGCTGCGAGACCGGCGTCATCTCTGTACCAAAAGTCGCTGAGGATTTATCTCCACTAACTACAACATTGCGGGCCCGAATCCTGGGTAAACTACGGATACGTAGAGTCTTATTATAAATTCAGATCCTCTCGACTCCCACCCTCCCGACTACCCGTAAGTCATTAAATCGTGGGCGTTAATAATCCCGGTAGAATTTGAAACATCACAAATTTATTTTGAAAATTTACCTTAGTCCTCTATGACCGTTCGCGTTAAAGAGTTTGCTAACGTGCGAGAAGGGCAGACCAACTGCAACTCGCACCCTACCTCCAACAAGACACAATTTGCAAGCGCTGTGTGGTCCAGAACTCTGAAGTCATGTGGGCTGCTGCTGCTTTTTAACGTAGCCTATGGTTAAATGTTTTCCCCACAATTTTGCTTAGCTATACAAGCCATGCGACTTTCTATTTGTCAAAAGTGTGGATTCTATTAACAATGGAAAACATTTCAAAAGTTTCACATTTATTGCCGTGATGCGAAAGGAAACTGCGTGGTCTGTCTCAGTATAAAAAGGAGAATGTCCGAAGTATTTTAGCCTGAGGCTAGTTTCTGCTGGATAAAGATTGTCAGAAAGAAGAAAACCTGGTTCCCATCGTGAATTGCGTATTTAAAATTTTGTATTTCACGAGATAATTTTGTTCAGACAGTACACAGAACGGCTAACTCTGCCATTAACAATTCTCCCTCACTGTCTGACAACTAAAAATGGTTAAATATACATAACGTTAAATGTAAAGTAGTTTTAAGAGCACAGTGGCGNCCTCACTGTCTGACAACTAAAAATGGTTAAATATACATAACGTTAAATGTAAAGTAGTTTTAAGAGCACAGTGGCGATGCCATGGGGAATAATCTTATTTTAGGGTTTTATTCGCAGTTTCTTTCCGAGTTTCATGTTCTTTGTAACCGGCTAACATCTACCCCACCAACCTTCTCACCTCTAATTTTTATCCACTGCCAGAAAACACTTATGCTGTGGTGATCGTAGGGTCTGTAGGGTGCTGCAGCGGAGGACGAAATTCACATTTCTCTAGTGTGACTTTCAGGGTTGAGTGGACGTAGTTCCAAGAAAATGTGTAGTGCCTTACACGCTGTCTGGATCAGCAACACAACTTTAATATATATCGCTACAACAATGAAGTACTAAATGCACATAGCTGCGTGGCCGCTTACATAAAAAGAAGGTACGTGAAAAGCAAGGGACTGCGAATAATGTGTGTAACACGCCACACGTATGTGGCAAACACAAGTGAACAATGAAGGAGATACCACTGTATCACGATACAACACTGTTCTGATGTGTGGAATTTATGAGGTTACACTTTTTTCCAAAGGTTTTTTTTTTCTGCGTATGTTGCCAAAACTTTTGCATCTCTGTCGATCCCGAGGGGAAATGGAAAGTGCTATTCCTGGGCCGAGTTCTGCAACGGAAATTTTGAGGCGGGATGGTTTGAAATGTACATTTCTGTAATACTGCTGGTTATAATTATCTGTTGTACCTTTAAGTTTTAACTCACGTTACCTTACCACGTTTACCGTAAAAAATCTGTATAATTTCCTGTCGCGGTTGCGATTCGAAGCAAAATTATGTCAGCCGTACGCGTTAGCAGCAATGTTTCTTTCAATGAAAAGATTATGATATGACACAATCAAAATGCGCGTTTTGCGTGTGTGCGTTTTAGGCTGTCCTGACAAATTGCCGTCATCAGGAAGTGGGTAGTGGTGAACACGTACCTGCACTTAATACCACGTATGTGTGATATGTAATGGAATTCCAGAAGTAAGGCTCTACTGCTGGGAATGGGGAAACGGGGGAGGGAGGTGACAGTGTTAAACGTATAAAAGTTTGGTGGCAAAAATCTGTAAATTCGAAATTTTTTCTAAGCAAAAAACTTAAGAGTTGGACAATGACTTCTGTAAAAAACAAATACTCTGTTTAATGGCAAAGCACGAACAGTTTGCAATGATTTTAATGCTTTTGTTTCTATTTGATTTTATGTTTGCGGAAAACAAGATGACTGAACTGAAAATCGATATCCTTATAGACGAAAAGTTTTGCATGGTTGGAGAAAGGTATTAACAAGATGCCGACCATCAAAGTAAGCGTGGATCGGAAACCGCATCTGTCTCCGTACTTGCGGGTGTACAGTTTTTAGGGACTTCCCCNCTGAAGGTCGCTGGGGCAGCTATTTCCAGGGCGGCCCAGGGAAATTAGCAACGATCCACTCCTTACAAGTGGCCTCGCGGCAGGTTCATTGTGCCTGTCACGTAGCCCGCGCAGGCAAGCCATCTCCTTCCAGACCTGAGGCGCTTCTGGTGGAGGGCGAGCGAGAGTGCTGCAGCCGACAATCTCTTCGCACCTGCGTTATTTAGCGCGTCCTTACAACTGCGGGCACCCCCGGCCATATAAAATACCTTCCAAGAGCTAGAAAATTATACATTTAACCCAGGATGTAACCTTCCACTGCATTTGAAGTCTTATTGCCACGAACCTAATTAAATGTATACATACATCCATAAAGAAACATTTAGACATTTATACACACCAGCGTACGACTAACGTGCAGAAGACATTGAATAAACCCATTCTATTCAATTGCCGCTCATTTTAGCATTACATTTTAAATAAGACATAAGAGAGACAACTTCTCACCCTTCTTTCTCAACACTGCTCTTGGTAATCCAGTCAGGAGCGCATGCGATGATGATATGTGCAGTAACGAGTAAATTTTTTTGTCGATTCCAAATGTGCTTAATCGTGAATGGGCTGCAGAGCCTTACAAAAGCAGCGTTACCAGCGTTCGGCATTGTAAAACCGAAACACGAAAAATGCAAGCAAGATAAAATCGAAGGAAAACATACTTTATGTTGAAAACTCACGATTTATTTTAATCACTAAAATGATGTTTCCAAGCAGCGAATGCTTCTTTGCTCTAACCACTAAAATCTTACCGATTAATGATTTCACCGATTAATAATTTATACTATTACATAGCGGATTCTGCAACTCCAAATATACTACGAGCTTGTTAAGCTCAAGTTATTAAATTGAATTTTAATTGAAAAGCATTTCAGAGGTTGAAATGAATGTTACAACTTCATGGCGTGTTAAAAGTTCCAGTTGCCGTACGCGCTGAGGAGTTAAGGTGTCGATGTGAAGAGGTCGGAGCGGAGATGTGTTCTCGCCGAACCTCCGTATGGCCAAGGTTACGAGCACCCAGTCCCTTCTCTGGTGTCCCGGAGTCCACTTCTACTATCACGGATGTCTCGCCAGCTTTCGTCATTCTGTGCAGAATCCCATCACGTGATAAACAAAACTGGAACTTCCAAATTTTTTTATCTGCCTATTGAAGCCTTTTTACACGAGAGAGTGCGGAAGGAGAACCTACAGAGATGAACCAGCACCTTCACAGCATGATCGTTTCTCCCTCTCTCTAGTTCTCTAACACTGTAAAAGGCAAGAGTGTAGAAGTTAGCAAGGTGTCGAATAATTATGTAGGAGTGCTATCTCACATAAATCACACGGTGTAAATATGCATTAAACTAAATCATCTCGCGAAGAACTATATTTTGACCAATGACATTATGACTGTACCGTAATTAAAAAGCTCGTAAATAGTTGGTGGCCTATCCGCAANCAAGGTGTCGAATAATTATGTAGGAGTGCTATCTCACATAAATCACACGGTGTAAATATGCATTAAACTAAATCATCTCGCGAAGAACTATATTTTGACCAATGACATTATGACTGTACCGTAATTAAAAAGCTCGTAAATAGTTGNAATCATCTCGCGAAGAACTATATTTTGACCAATGACATTATGACTGTACCGTAATTAAAAAGCTCGTAAATAGTTGGTGGCCTATCCGCAAATGCTGAAAAGTGGGACACAAAAATAATCGTTAAAATAAAAGGGGATAATATATATTTAAANAAGGAATAAGTGCAAATGTTAATTTAAACGTTTGTAAAGTAACTACTTGTAATCTTGATAAGCCTCTAAAGTAGCGTGCTCTTGGCGGAACTGGAATGCACGACCTCCGCGGTGGCAGCCCAGCACTGTAGACGGGTGTTTATGCAGGGCCGCTGGCGGGGACACGAGCTGACCTGAAGGTCGCTGGGGCAGCTATTTCCAGGGCGGCCCAGGGAAATTAGCAACGATCCACTCCTTACAAGTGGCCTCGCGGCAGGTTCATTGTGCCTGTCACGTAGCCCGCGCAGGCAAGCCATCTCCTTCCAGACCTGAGGCGCTTCTGGTGGAGGGCGAGCGAGAGTGCTGCAGCCGACAACCTCTTCGCACCTGCGTTATTTAGCGCGTCCCTACAACTGCGGGCACCCCCGGCCATATAAAATACCTTCCAAGAGCTAGAAAAGTATACATTTAACCCAGGATGTAACCTTCCACTGCATTTGAAGTCTTATTGCCACGAACCTAATTAAATGTATACATACATCCATAAAGAAACATTTAGACATTTATACACACCAGCGCACGACTAACGTGCAGAATACATTGAATAAACCCATTCTATTCAATTGCCGCTCATTTTAGCATTACATTTTAAATAAGACATAAGAGAGACAACTTCTCACCCTTCTTTCTCAACACTGCTCTTGGTAATCCAGTCAGGAGCGCATGCGATGATGATATGTGCAGTAACGAGTAAGTTTTTTTGTCGATTCCAAATGTGCTTAATCGTGAATGGGCTGCAGAGCCTATCAAAAGCAGCGTTACCAGCGTTCGGCATTGTAAAACCGAAACACGAAAAATGCAAGCAAGATAAAATCGAAGGAAAACATACTTTATGTTGAAAACTCACGATTTCTTTTAATCACTAAAATTATGTTTCCAAGCAGCGAATGCTTCTTTGCTCTAACCACTAAAATCTTACCGATTAATGATTTCACCGATTAATAATTTATACTATTACATAGCGGATTCTGCAACTCCAAATATACTACGAGCTTGTTAAGCTCAAGTTATTAAATTTAATTTTAATTGAAAATCATTTCAGAGGATGAAATGAATGTTACAACTTCATGGCGTGTTAAAAGTTCCAGTTGCCGTACGCGCTGAGGAGTTAAGGTGTCGATGTGAAGAGGTCGGAGCGGAGATGTGTTCTCGCCGAACCTCCGTATGGCCAAGGTTACGAGCACCCAGTCCCTTCTCTGGTGTCCCGGAGTCCACTTCTACTATCACGGATGTCTCGCCAGATTTCGTCATTCTGTGCAGGATCCCATCACGTGATAAACAAAACTGGAACTTCCAAATTTTTTTATCTGCCTATTGAAGCCTTTTTACACGAGAGAGTGCGGAAGGAGAACCTACAGAGATGAACCAGCACCTTCACAGCATGATCGTTTCTCCCTCTCTCTAGTTCTCTAACACTGTAAAAGGCAAGAGTGTAGAAGTTAGAAAGGTGTCGAATAATTATGTAGGAGTGCTATCTCACCTAAATCACACGGTGTAAATATGCATTAAACTAAATCATCTCGCGACGAACTATATTTTGACCAATGACATTATGACTGTACCGTAATTAAAAAGCTCGTAAATAGTTAGTGGCCTATCCGCAAATGCTGAAAAGTGGGACACAAAAATAATCGTTAAAATAAAAGAGGATAATATATATTTTAAAAAAAATGCAACAACTTTGTAAATTCAGCTATACATTTAGGTACCCTTACTGGCCAACAAAGCGAAAAAATTTTATGGTGCTGGGAAACAAAGGACTGATTTGGGGTATTGTTAATGTGCCAAAAATGCCATTAGATTTCGTCTATCAGCTCTAGTTTTTGAGATACGGGCTAATTGATTTTAGTTCTGATAAAAGGCATAAGTAAAGAAATAATATCTTTTGAGGTCAAAATAGAAACGTCATACCTCAAATTAAAATCAAATTAGCCAGATATACCTGGAATTGCCCATGATTCGACCGACCTTCTTATACCTGCTTCATTCCCACTCGTTAACCCTTGGCCCATGTTACCTTCTGTCTACCTCTGCCTTACCCGGGTCAGTATGTTATTGATCTTTTGTGAGTAAAGTTGTGCTATTATTTCGTGTTTATTTGCGCCGTTCTTTAGTATTAAAACACTGAACTAAAACCATGGCATCCACAAGCAGACGTAGCTGTGTAAATCATCCAAACGTGTTTTGTTATGTATGTGGCGAATACATTTTGAAAGAAAGAAGAAAACGTATTTATCACTTTGTGGAAAAGGCTTATTTGGCATACTTTGGCGTTCATTTGGGAGACCAGGATAAATCTTGGGCTCCACATTTTGTATGTAAAACATGTGTTGAACACTTGCGACAGTGGACCATGGGAAAGAGACAGTGCCTAAAGTTTGGCGTACCAATGATTTGGAGGGAACCATGAAACCATCACAATGACTGCTACTTTTGTCTCGTAAATATCAAAGGTATTAATCGGAACAATATACACAAATGGACACATCCTAACCTAGGTGATAGTAGTGAAGAGCAGGGAGAAAGATTCCATCAGGACATAAAAACTATTGAAGATCGATATCAAGGGCGATGGAATAGCCACATGATAGCCGACTACTGTTGGAGTCTTCAGCGAGACTGTCCAAGTAAACCCCATGCTAGAAAGTCGTATAAAAGAACAATTTTAAGTGATAAGTAATGAATGTGTGTATAGCTACTTCGAAAATAGAAAACATAGCCTATCTCAAAAACTAGATCGGATAGACGAAATCTAATGGCTATTTTGGATTCTGCACCCACAACGTACCCAGGAACAGTTGAAAATTCGTTGGCACAAAAATGGCTGTTGGCCAGTGTAATCAGACATACTTCACCAGCGACGAATGGAATGAAATTTGAGCATCTTACAAGAAAAAATGGTCCATAAATAAAATATCCAAATAATATTATGGGATTAGTGGAGTCACCGANCCAAATAATATTTTGGGATTAGTGGAGTCACCGACTGTGCTTCCATCCCATAATCCGAAAACTTGAATGTAGAATATCATATCAAGTATTCCATCGTTTTGTATTATTTACGTTTCTCTCGTGACCTTTAAATAACAATATTTCCACGAATTGTTAATCCCACTTGTCGAAATTAGCTTCAGATTTTTGGGTGATACACAACGGTTCATTAAAGTTGATTTCTTGGCGTAATCGGTTATGCGAGTCCACATTTAACGTCTCATCAAAAAAAAATTACATTGGATTTTCTGTTTATTTTAGGCATTTATGTCAACGTCGCATGAAAAAAATTACACTTTAGGACTTCATTAACTTGCTGGGAAAGTGAAGGTTACTTACCAAGAAAAGTAGAGCAGATGTATTCCGAGATCTGGTTGCCTGATTTACTGGACTCTGAGAAGTGACTGAGTTCCTTGTTCAGCATCCGTTTGAACTGTAACAGACAACACAAGAACTGTGTTAGCACCACAGCCTTGAAATACGATACACATCAAGCAGACACTTGTACAAACCCACTTCTTTAACAACCGTTATTGACGCTAGTCTCACCATTTTCTCAAACGTCCTATAACTCATCATTTGTAATATATCAGAAGTGAAGTTCCATAAGTTCTACAAGTCGTATGTGTGGTAGACGAACGTACATAATTGTCAACAAGAGTTCCTGGGTTTGTGTCCAGGATAATAAGTTTGGGAAATACAAGTCATCTTAAATCACTACTCTAAAGATTTGCAGTCAACAAGTATATGATTTTAAAACATGTTTTAGTAACACTTTTTGGCAATGTGAAACTGTCCTTCCTCAAACAGATTTATTTTTAACCACCTGGTCTGTTTAAGACATCAATTTTCACATTAAAACCGGGAAATATTTAAGGTTAAAGATAATTGTTTTTATTTTACCTTTATAATTAAAAACAACCATAACTTCACGTCTAGAGTAGCTACTACGTCGTCTTGTGAATCCGCAATTTCCGAATATCTTATTACGGTTTCTTCTTTTATATTTTCCCTTCGAAGTGAAGTGTTCCTAACTTACAGGGTTACGTAAGTCAGCCACTTACAAACAACGACCTTATGTACCGAACAGTGACGCTAGCTCATGGCTTGACGCGTGGTAGCATCTTTGACGTCAAACATGAAGGTGTTTAGTGCCAGAAATTATACTTTGTACGACAGCGGTATTACACTGGCATTACAGCTGACACCGGCACGCTGGTTTCAAGTTCACTCCAACTTATCGGCACAGAATCATTATGGATTATTAACCAGCATTATTTCGTGGATGGCTATTCAAAACCAAAGTTTAATCATCGATTTCAATCAAATGCTACTCATAGTAGATTAACTTATTAAGCTACTTCTGTCACTGACCAATCAATTCCCCGGAGCAGTGGAATTCACTGGAAATTAGCATGATAAACGCATTCCAGAGAAGTCCCCAAAAGTAGGGTTAGTCCTACAGGAGTGACGTCACTTGTGGTAATGACTAGAAACTATAGTCATTCCTAAAAAAGTAATACGAAATGGCATATGAGCGGCGGAATGCAAAAGTGGGACGAAATTAAACAGCCATTAAAAACATCCACCATGTTTCTCACGTATGAAAGTCGGGAATTTATTCTATCTGAGATTTAACTAGAACCTCCTAATTTTTACATCAATCACTGATTCGCCATTGACAGAAGTAGCATATTAACCGAAATTTTATGTGTAGCATTTGATTGAACTCTATGATATAACATTGGTTCTGCAGTGCATCAGAAGTAAAGCTATGTAATTCTGACATGGGGACGTACGCGTCGTAGATGAAGGCAACTGACTGCCAGTAAGAGGTTTTAGGTTCGAACCAAGGATAATACGCGTGTGAAATATGTCACCTTCATTCTATACTTTATACATGTAAAGTATGAAAATTTTAAGTTAAAAATATCGTTCTAGTTACAAACAAGATGTTTTCACTTAAAAACACAAATTTTGAGTATTTTACGCATTTCCATTTCACGGACAACATAGGGGCATATAATTTTAATGGTTACCAATCCCTGGGGGGGGGGGATGATAAATACGGTGTTCTTGGTACGTGTCCAATATAATGGCTAGTATTTTTATTAGAGGTTTTAAATTAAGGAACGACAAAGAGAACACTTCAAGGTTGGAATGAAAATGAAAATACTCTTGGCGTTCGCGCCTGAGGCAGGGTCATGTATGGATAAGAAGGCTGGCTCTAAGAGGGCTAGGAGGGGACGGTTTCCCTACACGAGGGACAAGTCTGTCACCCCGGCTGGCCCGAAGAATGGACGAGGTGTGGTGAGGTGAGGTGACGTGAGGCGAGATGTGCGACGGAATAGGAACTGGCACGAAACTGGATAGTCCCGAGAAAAACCCCACATCATGGTAGTGTCAGCTTCACTTTCCACTTAAGAAATTCACGTCCGAAAATGTCCCGCCCTCCAGTTCCTGGGATTGAACAGGGTACTGGGAATCCAGTGATTAACCAACTGAGCCAACCGTGTGCATGGTTGAAGTGTAAGTGCAAAATATTCAACGTTTTCCTAGTGGAGGATGAGCCCACCCTTTTCGAACTTCCGCCTTGAAGAAAAAAAACAAAGGGCGTTACGCTGTTATAACTACGAGCATCATCATAACAGCAGTTTTCTACGAGTAAACGCCGTTTATTATTAAAACCATAAAAATTGACTATACGCAAGTGCGTATCCCTGTTGACGACAAACGCAGGTAGGGCAAAACGAACCGCACCTGTTGCTATGTTCCACCCGCGCGTGTGTGCAGGTACGGGCAATATGTCGCTAATCTTTCACACACACAGCTATCTTATCGCAGTGCTACGGACGTCCCCGACACATCAGCGCGAATCACAGGGCTCATGTAGACTACAATTCAAACATGTAAACGCTTCAAGGTTCAGTTCTGAATGCGCGCCGGGTTCGATTGCAGGCGTCCCTAAATAGCTCCTAGCATAATGTGACGAGTCACAAATGCACCTTGAAGTTTAATACGTGCAACTACCTGGAACATAACTCGTATTAACAGTGAGTTTGAAGTACACATTTTTCAATAGAAAGTGCTGAACGTATAAGTTGCAATTTTTACGAAGACAAAATGTACTTATGACTAATCTGACACTCCTAACACCCCTCGTATTGGAAACATATTGAAGACTTTCACTTTCAACTTACCCACACAAAAAACTGGCGCTTAAATAAAAGTCAACTGCATTTAACTTGACTGAAGACTGAAGATAGGGTAGACTGATTTCCGTCTTCTCTTCACGTTCCCAACATTGGTTCACAAATTGTCGCAGAACTATTAATAAGACGTGAAAGTTTGTTTACGATTGATTTCTCAACTCCATCCTGCATTTTAATATATATCTAATATAGTTTGCTTATTTTTAATATATTTTAGTATGACTATCTGTCAAAGTGTACTAAAATTTCGAAGCACTAATTTGCGTATATACTGTGTTCACCACGACCCCATGCCGCGTTGTTTGAACCGCTCTAAGTAAAAGAGCTGTTCAAAGTTGGGAATTAAATTTGTCACCAAGCAGCTCACGTGCGTACACTAAATTTTTCCTATGCGCTGTGTGGCGTTTAACTGCCACCGGAGTAGTGTCTAAAACTAACATTTTGCTTGAAATTGAAACGCGTACAATTTCTGTGCATGGTCATGAACTTGTGTTTATTCTGGTCGAAAATTACAATGATACGTTAAGAACAGTATAAGTGTAAAAAGTCAAGCGACTGCTTACATGTTCCACAACGCAATATTTAATATTCACACGAGTAAAAAAACACTATTCAGAAAAATAGGTGGGAGATGCGAACACAGATGTTACCGTTAAGTTCTTAGTAGTTGTTATGCAGCAATAACACGAGATAGCGATAGTTTTTATCTGTAATTTAACGTGTTCTGAATACTATGTTGATTAAGTATAAGTTGAAAACAAACACTGCACATAACTTCTTACTCGTTACATTCGCATTGGCATCTCATACTGCTAACTGTTCACTCAAATATGGGCGAATTTGCTGTATTAACAGCACCGCCATGACTAAACGTTCGAAATACCTTACTTAAATCCAGCCTTCACTTCCAGTGACCTCATTTTAACGGCCTCGGAGTACAGGAGGACAGAGGGAGGGGACAGCACACCAAAGAACTTCGAGATCAAGGTCAGAATGAAACTTATGGTCACTACTTAATCTACACCTGAAGCTTGATGCTGACATTAAATTTCGAAGCACGGGCGCAAATTAAAAATTTGCTCACTACATGTGTGTGACGTTTCGTGTTGAACATACCCAAGATAAATCTACGGCTTTTATACTGCCTTCCTAGCTTCAGCTGCCAAAACTCCAATCCACATCACCAGTGTGACGGGGCGTATACCTAGGTAGCCAAATAGTGTGCGGCAGAAATGCAACTTCCAATCAAAACTGCAGTATTTTTCAGTGGGCTCTGCTTACGAACATTTAAAAATAAAAAACTCCACGCCATTTAAAATGTTTATTTCACTTTTATATTTATAGCGTGGAAACTCGGCATTTTCATGCTGGTCTTACGAAAAAGTTTTCCCGGCAACTAAATTCAAAAATAAGCATACGTACGTTGAAAACGCACAAAGCTCACTAATCCGGTGTAAAAATCGCCGTTGTATAAGTCCCANCGTATACCTAGGTAGCCAAATAGTGTGCGGCAGAAATGCAACTTCCAATCAAAACTGCAGTATTTTTCAGTGGGCCCTGCTTACGAACATTTAAAAATAAAAAACTCCACGCCATTTAAAATGTTTATTTCACTTTTATATTTATAGCGTGGAAACTCGGCATTTTCATGCTGGTCTTACGAAAAAATTTTCCCGGCAACTAAATTAAAAAATAAGCATACGTACGTTGAAAACGCACAAAGCTCACTAATCCGGTGTAAAAATCGCCGTTGTATAAGTCCCATTTTACACGCTCCAAGACTTCATGCGGTTTCATTGCCTTAAGCGCGACAGGCGATTAGGCAATTTCGACGCCTTGAGCGGAACTCTGACTCTGACCCTCAGCCGTGCAAAATGTTTTCAAGGCGTGATAGTATGCAGTGCGATACGACTGACCTACTGGACAGAGCAAAACTGATGTGGATTTCACATTCGTATTTTTAGCATTTAATGTGCGTAACGAAACAAAAACTAACGGGATCTCAAATGTTCTACATATACCTTGAAGATTTTAATCAAACGGAAATGGCATGATCAAGTCCTGGCCTATCTCCTTTCTCCTATCAACGGATAACAACCCAATAGTGCAGCCACATTAACATATATACTGCAGAGTGAAATCTCTTTTGTTCATGGGAGATGGCGTTGCTAGCATACAGACCTCCCACCACAGCGATCCGGATTTGAGTCCCGGTGGGGTCACGCCCGAGGTTTTCAAATGTTGAATACTGCAGACGTCGCCGTTGGCCGTTAAGTTTTGTCGGGGTGTTCCCGTTTCTCCTACCCTTGCATTCCTTCGCTGCTCTAACTCGAGGGATGACAAACACGGGTAGCAGCTTGAAAGCCTTTCACTCTTTGGATGCAACTCTATAGTCCATTCACGGTTACTTCACACTTTTCTGAAGCCCTGCTAAAGTTATATTTTCAGATATTCATCCGTCTCATGCAAACAAATCTTAACAGAGTCTAGAAAATTAAATCAAAGGTATAACGCAAGGCATTCGTGCGCACTCAGTGTACTAATATTTTGCATAAGTATTTTTTCTTACTAGCCATTTCCAACACACCCGTTTTTCTGTTTTATTTCATATCAATTATAAATTAAAAATTACTTTTATGTATAAAATATTAGTAAAAGTTCAATGTAAACAAAAATATGGCACTGTTGTGTTAACACAAGTATAAAACGCTTGGAATATATAACATATATTTAAACGCTCAAAACATGGTGTGATTTTTGAAAGGTTAGATACAAAAAGTGTGAAGAAATCGCGAACGGAGGACAGAGTAAATGTTAACTGGATGGCGCGAGCTGAGCGGCAGCTGTGGAGCGGCGCCGGAAGAAGTGTTACTCCACCTGCGGCGACGACGGTAGTGCAGTGACGCAGGGCTACTAGTCGCGTGATGCACGCGCGAGGTGAGTCACACGCCGGCAGACGAAGGTGCCAACTGTTTGTGGAAACTGTGGCCGCGAGATGACGGTCCACGAGCAGGCGCCACGTCAGCTTCCTGCCCCCGGCGCAGCTCGTCTTCAGTCGCCGTTCGCGCCGTTGCCCGCCTCAGTCTCTTATTTCAACTCACAATTCAGTAATTTTCTAATTAGTAATTTAATATGGNGTTCGCGCCGTTGCCCGCCTCAGTCTCTTATTTCAACTCACAATTCAGTAATTTTCTAATTAGTAATTTAATATGTCTCACTTTGAAACTCTGTTGATAAGACACTTTACCACGGTGGTGCCACCTGTCGAGCAATGTTGTTGTCTGCATTGCCTAACACACACCGGCATGGCACTTCCACGGGATGATTATCATAATTGAATTACATTTAATAATTAATATTTGAGCGAGGAACCGCATGTATATAATATATTTTTGCTTACATTTGTATTAAAATGAATCACATTCCTCGACGTGTCGTCGTAATTAAATTCGCGTATTCATTTATTTATTTATTTACGTGTATATTTATTCAGTAACATGAAATAACAAAAATATCACTAGTTTAGTATAGTAACTCGGGTTACGTGACCAATTTGCAAACTTAAAATTGGCAATTTGAACATCGCTTGAGTCTACAGTCAGGATAGGCCCCCGAAACTGGTATTTATGTGCGCCGTTTGTCTGTCTTCTTGCGCTAGTTGCGGTACACTCGACGTGAGAGCTAGTAAACGACATCTGGTCACGCTGAACAGCCGAGGACAGGATGGAGTAGCAATGGAACGCAATGGTGGGAGAAATGGGACAACCCCGAGAAAACACACTGGCCAACGGAAACGTCCGCCAACTTTTACGCACATGCGAAAACCCGCGTGTGACCTCCGTTGGAGAATCGAAGCCTTTCTGCTGCGGTGGGAGGTGAGTGGCGTGACCAACATAATGTGATGGATGTGATCATCCCGGAATCTTTTCTGTACTCCAGACAACGCTGCGATGGTGGAAAATATGGTACATATGCACAGGGCAGGATGACATGACGTGGGTTGTCACTGCCTGCACAGTTATGGTAGTGAAAGATCAACCCCAGCATGAATCTGGCTCCAGCCAGAAACCAAGCTCGGGACCTAAAATAGTCCATCAGTCATTGGAATATTTGGCCGATAATTATTCAACCTATTGCCATCAGTAAAGAATAATGTAAAACATAAATCTCACTGAAATTGGTTACATTAAATGTCGATGTTTTTATATACTCGTTCAGCAATTTTTTTTCAATGGATAAATTTCCAATGAAGTTATTTCTTCTCGCCAAAATGGCNTTTTTATATACTCGTTCAGCAATTTTTTTTCAATGGATAAATTTCCAATGAAGTTATTTCTTCTCGCCAAAATGGCAATTTCCAAAGACCTTTCACACGGATAGAAAACGCACTCATTTACACAGAGTATTATTGCAAGTTTTGTTTCTTGAAGCAGTATTCCAATAGGGGTTATAATTTATTTTTCCTAACTACATTTAAAAGGGAGCAGAGGGGAGGAACTTAAATATTTACCTAACCCACGAGTATTCTTACGTAAGAAGAAAAACGTTTCTTCCATTAATTTAAAATATCACACGTTAATAGGCATATAAGACACCGAAAATCAGCCAAAACACTATTATGTGGTTTCTTTATACTTTTAAAGTGGTTATAAGCTCCACTGAGAACTAATTTTCTTCTAAATTTAAATTGTTAGTATTGGCCCAAATAAGTGAAATTTAACTCTATGCCAGTAAAAACTGCTTCACAGAGAATTGCTGAGATAGCACTGGTAAATCTGCGAAACACACTCATAAATACTGACAGATTTCCACTGAGTAGCATTTCACTGACTTAATTATTAATATAGCTCTGCAATGAAGTAAAATATCTTATCATCCGAAATGGCATTACCAATTTGCTCACAGCTGCAAGAGACAACAAATAAATCTTAAAGAAAAAGGAGAGGCTGTACCAGACGTATTATTCCATAAATCTGAAAAAATGTCTAGTGTTCCTAGTGGAAAATCAATTCAATAAACCAAGCCAAAAAACCTGTTCAGGATATTAAATTTTCCTGGAAAACTAATTTAGTCCATCTAGCACCTTTCTGAATAAAGTTCTGGTTACGCCCGTTCAATTTGGTAAGTTTGAAAGCCGTTTCTTTTATTTTCAACATAAAATTTTATTCGGAAGGGTTGAACGAGTTGGGTGGTCACGGCTGTTCGACGCGCGCTGGGATCTTCTCACCTCCAACACGGCAACTGGGTGGAAAGTGACGGGACGTCAATATTTCAGCTTCGTGTCGAACACTTGAACGAGTACAGCCGACTTAAAATTTTCAGTAGTTCAACTGACAAGGCGACTGCTGCAAGGCCTATCTCTCCACTCCAAGCCAAAAATGTCGGTAGAGCATCTTTCTCCCGGCCAGCCTGTAGAATGACTAAGATGACATGATATGGGGATAGTGAAGAGACAGAAATAATATAACTTCGTAACGGAAACTATCTCCGACCCCCTTTTTTCACAAAAAGAAATTCCGGCAAGAAAATTTTTTTTGGGATTCAACCGTGGACCTCTGAGATGAACCAGAAAACCAACTGTGGGTACAACATTATATAATTTTACCAAGAGGAATCCAGAGCTTACACGTGCGCCGATGTGAACCCTTATTATGGTCACACACACAAAATTATGGAAATAAACTTCCGTTAACATATTCTATCAGAATGAGCTCTGAAAAAAGGTTACGCAAGGAACAAACCCCAATCAACTTTCCGTTATCCCTTGCCATTTATCAAGTGCTATTTTGCACCATCGAGGCAGGAAGTCAAATGTGACAGGAGCACAATTCTCTACTCGCCAAGGCAACGAACTGTCGCGCAGTGATACTTCCGTTCTGCGTGCAACCACGGGACAAGATGCAACTTGTAATTACGTTGTGGAGTTCAATACCACACCACTTTAACGAATATTATTATTTTTAATTACTGTTGTGTTGGCAATGGTGGAAAACTTCAGAATAGCATTTCTAAAATAAATGCCGTACTAAAGCTCCACACCAAAGTGGTATGACGTGTGGACTCACAGCCGATGAGTGCGTGTGTTGGTAAAGTAGACGGCAAACACGCTGCATCGTGATTCAGATGAATGAAACACCGAGCAGGATCGCCGATGAAAGCGGCGTGGAGACAGTGAGCGGCCCTGGCGGCGAGCCAGCTGCAGTACTGTGCGCAGGCAGATACGGGGCCCACGCCAAGCATTGCCAGGGACTTGTTTACAAATACGGCCGCCTCGTGACTGCGTCTCGCTGGACACACGCACAAGCGCAGCGTACGACGCAGAGGACGAACCGCAGCACGGCCAATGTTAACACCCTGGCCGCAGTGGCGGTAAACACCATCGTTTTAATGCCGCCGAAGCAGCATCGCAGCCTTACACCACGCTCTTATGTAAACACGGACTTGGGCGTAACCCATGTCCCTCGCTTATTTTTATACATACTTATGATTGAAGATAGAGTAACACCTGTTTACAACGGAGCACTCTATCAGACTGTACAACATACAGAGCCCATTAAAAAGTGGTACACTACACACACTACCTAGATCATCAAAATAGGACGATTTAAGTTGCACATGAAAAGATTAAGCATATATTTTGTAACACTGAGAAATATTTTGCTAGAAATTGCTTATTTAAATATTTTAAGATTATTTATTATCAGTTTGTTTTTAATAAAAATTTAAGCGTATTTCCATTCTCAATTATTCAAAAAACGAATTTTGTTGGAAAAAAACTAAATAATATGGTAATAATTATTTTGATTGCAACTAATAATTAGCAATGTTTACAAACAGTTCAATAATTAATCCAATTCAATTCCGAAAATTATAATTTTCATAACTGAAATAAGTGTGCATAAAACTGGTATATATGTTTTAACATTATTATCAATCTTTTACTACATAAAATCGGAGTAATTATTACGATGGTCTTACTTGATTAAGGGTTTTTACCGAGCTATTTNTCAATCTTTTACTACATAAAATCGGAGTAATTATTACGATGGTCTTACTTGATTAAGGGTTTTTACCGAGCTATTTTAAGCATCCACTGCGGTAACAGGTTAAAATTTAAGTTATTATTTTATTTTTAAAACCTAAAAATAAGTAGGTTAGGTCTAGTAAAATATCTCCAGTGTTAAAAATTATATGCTTTCTTCTTTCATATGCAGCTTAATAGCACTTTTCTGACCATTTCGGTAGTGTTTGTACTCTCTCTTTATGAACTCTATGCAGTACAGTCGGGAGNGTAAGCATCCACTGCGGTAACAGGTTAAAATTTAAGTTATTATTTTATTTTTAAAACCTAAAAATAAGTAGGTTAGGTCTAGTAAAATATCTCCAGTGTTAAAAATTATATGCTTTCTTCTTTCGCTTAATAGCACTTTTCTGACCATTTCGGTAGTGTTTGTACTCTCTCTTTATGAACTCTATGCAGTACAGTCGGGAGCAGTTGTCTATTCGAAGTCACTCTTGTTCTACTTGAACAATACGCTGCTACAATACGGAGATGGGCCAGGGCGACTTAGTTACTAAGTTAACTGAGCTCCCATGGTTTCCCTGAAGCTGGAACTAGTCTCCGGATGCATGCCGCAGTTTCCTCCGGACAGGCAGGCCCGTAAATGGATATTTTTATGCGTAATATTAGACAGGTGGGAACCTAGTTTCGCTAGTTTTGGGCGTTTCCCGGAGCTTGTCAAGGCAAACAACTGAACTCTATGAACCCGTTATATTTTAACTCTCTAAGCGGAACGACTAAAAAAAAAAAAACATTCTTTTACAGCAGCTGTTCCAATGTCTTGCACAGACTTATCCGCAAAGCGTTTATCGGCGATTTTTGTTTATTAGGTTTTCCCTTAACGTTCTCCGAGATTCCCAGGCGTTATTTTATGTCTCCGAGAACACGGAAAAAAACTGGTGTAATTTTTAAACACACTCAGTACTACAGTGAATCATTCCGCCACTTTTAGCAATGGATATTGTTATGGGATTATTAAATATGCAGGCATCAAATCCGTATCTTCCAGAAAGCGAGCACCCGTATGCTATCGCACGACCAAGCACATAATTATTTACTGTTCTTTTAAAGTTCTTAGGTCTGCGGTAACTTTGTTTTGTGCTTACGCTGTGCTGCCACGCAATTATTCCTGCGGCAACCAAGCCATACTGTGCAATTGTTACACACACATACTACTATGAAGCCAACTAATACTAAGATGTGCATAAAACATATTTTAAAAAGTAGCTGTTGCTTATTTAAACATTAAATTCTCTATAAGATGGTAAGCACGGCATCGAGTTCCCCATCGTTTACGTTAAAACACATGCAGTTATGAATATTAAGATATTTTCTTTAAATGTGATCTACCCGAGCTCTTCTCACTAACTAAACACAACGAGAATAATTCAGTCAATAATGAATCGATTTTTTGTAGGCTCTACGTGGCACTTGCATGAATACGAAAAGCCCTATTACTTCATTGATAATTATGTTAACATTTTTCACGCAGAAATTTTACTTAAATAGACAAATTAATGAACCGAATTGTTAAAACTTCACACTCACTACGTCTGAATAAAAGCAATTTTTAACAACTGCCGAGCAAAAGGCAGTTCCCGTCTACCGTCACTTTTATTTTGTACTTGCTGTTCTGGGTCAATTAACAGCGAGATAATAACCAAGCGGCATTTCTTCACAATGTGCAAGTATTACTATGAACACCGATCTCCCATAAATGTTGCTAGAATTCTGAATCCAAAGATGGTACACTAATATGTAAAGTACAGAAATTATAAACTCAGCCCTTTACTAAAGTTCAGCCAAAATATACAGCAAGCCTACAAACATCTGTCGTCCTACCATCTTAAATATAGGGTTTCCCAGCAACAGGTGTCACTGCATTAACAATGGCGGATTGTGACCGTGCTTACAGGGCAATATAACATGAGGCAGTTGTGTGCGCGAAGTTGATCATACACCGCCATGATTCTGGTGTAGCACCGTGAGAGTGGACTTCAATCGAGACACGTGTCCAGCTCACGAGCGGGAGGCATAGTTTCCTATGGCTGGACTCTCAATAGTCCGTCGCATCACTCAGTCGTCCGTCCGTCCGACAATCACCCGCCTATAGTTTTCGTCAGTCAGTTGAAAGCGATTCACAACAATCCGTCGTCCGTCAATCCTCCTGTACGGCAACACAGATCCACCGCCTTGTATTTCATTTCAAAGTGCGTATTCCCGTCTAAAGAATGTCGTCAGAAGGCGGCGGTTCATCCTTCTGTCCGTCGAAAGTTAAAGTTTAATAAATATTTTACGTATGAGCGGATAGAAAAAATGTTGCCTAGCGATTGGCTGAAGATCGTGTGACTGCCGGACGGACGACTGACGAATGCGACGGACTATTGAGAGTCCAGTCTTAGCAGTAGTTTGACGACCCGCCTGCACCAACCTGGTATACCACGACGCCCACGACGACGGCAAAGTCCAGCACGATGCTGAGCCACGACAGTCCCTCGGCGAGGAAACTAGCACCATCCTGGTTCAAGGTCATGTCGGCGGAGAGGTCTCGCGGCAGCGCGTCGCGCCTGCTATCCCGACGAGCGAAGCTATCACCCATTTGAGAAGTGTGCGAGGTGTGTTACGACGGCAGTCGTCAACTGCGAACTGAGCCCGAGGCGCGCGGGTCGTTATCTTTATACAAGCGCCCGCCTTCCCGGTACAAGCACAGTGACGTCACGCAGCAAGGACAGCTGATTGGGCGCACTGTTACGTGGAAGGGGGGGAAGCTGCTCACACGGCGCCGCTTCTCGCCGACCAGACGGACAACACAGCCACCGCCGGCCTATTTCGAGCGACGCGTGGGCGCCGTGCCGTGAACCCGTTTGTTGACGCCGCCCGGCGCCGGCCCCTCAGTGGCTGCAGAAGTCCACCATCGACGTCTCCCAGAGGAGCACGGAGAAGCCGGATGCCGAAGACGGGAAGAAGGCGTCCGTCAGAGTTTCCAACTTTGAGGACAAGGCCCTAGCCTCGGACCAGCTGTCGCCGACACGTCCGGAGCGTTCCGCGGGGCCGATCCAGCCGGCCATCTTCCGAGTGGCACTCTCCGCTGAAGGCGACCCTCCTCGTACTGCGAGCTGAAGACGACCCTCCTCGTGCTGCGAGCTGAAGACGACTCGCCGACCACTGTCCCGGAGCTCGCCACACGAGTCGCTGCGAAACCTCGGCTGGATCGAGCTGCGAGTATGAGACTGCGTGCCCGGCTGCCCGCCTTATAAACACTTGGCAAGGCCTTGATCTCGCCGCCGCTCGGAGCGTGATCGTTACACAAGCGCCGCCACTGTGCGCCTGATAAGACGCGCGGGTCATCTCTCATCCGGATCGCGCTCATCTCCAGTCCATTCGGGGTCGAAACGGCCGGAAGGTCGTCATCTTGCAATTCCAGTGCCAGAAAAAAATTCACTTAGGATCTGTTCTGTATGGACTTCATGTTTCAAGGAGAACTGACACACATTATACTCAAATAACAAACTGTTAGTGCTGCAATTTTTTTGCTTTAGAATCTGAGAATAATAGTTATCGCAGAAGCAGTCGAAAATTCTAACGCAAACGTATGCCCTAATAATGTTACTTACAATTTCGATAGGTTAAGAGCCCATATACAAAAAAAAGCCTCCTTTATTAGAAAACCACTGAATTTTTTTGCGGTTAGTGCTCTGGAATAGGGCTGCGCCGGTATTTTCCTGCAATGGAAATGGCAAAACAAGTGTGAGAAAAAAATCCCTTAAACAATGNAAATGGCAAAACAAGTGTAAGAAAAAAATCCCTTAAACAATGAATTCGGCCGCGATCAAAGCAACACTTCCAGAAAGTGAACCGGTATGCCTCTTTCAAAGTTCTTATATCTGGGGAAACTGCGCTTTATGTTCACGTAGTGCTGTCATACAAGTATGCAGATCGGAAGGAAGGGTTCAATTTACGTGAGTGGCCATGCATAGTTTTTGGCAATGATTCATGATGCATGAGCCACTATTGCATCTCAAGTCGCTGCGGGACGGGAATTTAAAACAGTACAACGTGCACTGTCTAAACGTGAGCATTTTCTCAGGTTTCTTTCTCCCTGAGCTTCAATTCAGCTACTCCAGCACACCTCAGCCAATTTCCAAATTGGTTAGGAAAGGACAGATGTTCCCAGATTACGACAGTCAGCTCCGATTGGTGCCAACCTCATCCATGTCAACCCTGCTTCCGGCGCGAACAATCAACAGTGTCCGCTTGTTTAGGCGTATCGAATAGTTTTCGAGTACCGTCGCTTTAGTTTCTCTTGATATTTCTTCCTCCCGCATTACTCCCGACAAATGTACGAATTTAACTCTTAAAACGATAACCACGGACTTATCAATTTTGTTGGCACAGGAAAAGAGGACATTTTGAAGCACTTGTAACACGTGTTGTTAAAAATCGTTTAAAACTAGATATTTCTCCGGGAGCGACCATCTGTTCATGAAAATGCCGATGAGACTTAAAAATAAATAGCTCTATGCACTTTTCGAGGGAAAAAAAACCAGCGGCGAGGCTAGCGCATCCAGTACGGCCCCTAGAGGTTATGTTCTTGACCCATTCACTAATCGTGATTGCATAACAGCGTGATCGAAAGAGAAAGAGGAATAAAAGGGAGGCAAAGAGAATAATAGGAAAGAGTAGAGAAGACAGAAATGCTGATAGAAGATGGCCAGTCAAAACAAAGGAAAAACAATGCAGTTGGTACAACCAGCTTTGTGCCTGCTGGCTGTCTCCGTTACATCTCGTAATTGCGCACAACATGAGCTGTGAAGGCCACTGTCGCCGCGCACATTTCGTTACAGCTACATTTAATCTGCGTTACATCACAGCAGTATACTCGTGCTTGTTACTACGTTTTAAAGATGTGAGAGGACGTTTCGTGGCCTACTTTTAAGGCTGAAGAAGTGTCTAAACCGAACGATACTCTTGGATATAACTCAAGATTTCTGCCCTCCACAAGAATCGATTATCAGATCGTTATATTTTTACCTGCAAGGAGAAGACCCAGAAGCGCACTCAAACATTTCAAAACCGAAACTGACCTGAGGTTTGGGCATTAGCACGTTATTTCATCGCCAAATCTTCTTTAGGCCATGCAACATCGAGTCTGTTTAATCCAACAGCACGAACAGATATCGGGCTTTTGGTAACGCAAAAATTAAACTCCGAAAATTTAGTTTANGTCTGTTTAATCCAACAGCACGAACAGATATCGGGCTTTTGGTAACGCAAAAATTAAACTCCGAAAATTTAGTTTATGTAAACACATTTGCAATTAAATTCACGAAGAAAAAAAAAGTGAAAGCATTTCCAGAAGCCAGTGAAAACTGCTCCACTGAAATCGCTGAACTGTTACTAAAAACAGAACTAAATTCACCATCGTAATAGTGATTTTTAAGTACATAATGGATTTCACTGCCCAGACCACAGGCGTACCATTGATTAACAGTTAACAACGGCTTTGTTTGGAGAACCAGCATTATAGCACAGCCGGGTAACAATCACTGTGCTCACAGTAACAAGCCAATAAGCCAACGAAGCCAATAATAAAAAGCAATAACTAGATATCAATTTATTTTTAAAAAAATTTATCCGTACCGCAAAAAATAAAAATTGGCATGTGTACATTTTCCCGGGGACACAGTTACTCTGTTTGAAATGTGGTGACGCCCAATGCTGGCACATGAACGACCCAGTTAATTGGTTCATGGGAGGGGGGAGATGGGAGGGGAAGGCACTCGACCAATGAATTCCCTGTCGGCCATTACTCTAATTGGCTCTATTGTGCCCGTTGTGGATGCTGGACGCGTCACGTACGCACTCTCCTCGGCGGTGGGCGCGGAAGACGTTTAGCGAACTGTTCCCAAACCGGCAATCAGTACAGCCACTCCGGTTTGTCAGCGGGAGAGAAATGCACATAAAAGTACGTACCATGTTTTACTCAAGTCCGTCAAACCTCCGGCATCAAGTAAAATACAGACGTTGTAGCCTGCGTGGTCATGTGGAGTGGAGAGGTTTGGACGGCTCTCAACAGCAAGGTCTTGAGAGCCGATGAAGGTGAAGTGAGGTGGGTATGGAGCAGCGCTGGAACGCAAAAGCGGGGGAAACGGGGGATTCCCGAGAAAACACGTCGACCAGCGGTATCATCCAGCACGATTCCCACGTGCGAAAATCCGG